>CM050427.1:23214681-23348426 GCA_027564155.1 Gymnocypris eckloni scoliostomus | reverse complement strand
TCTCTGGAATCCTGTCAAGCGGAGGACTTCTACGTTTCGATTGGTTGCCGCCGAACCGCGTCATAGCTCATTACCATAAAGTTGACCTGATTTCAACTCTCCTTGACGGTCTCATCGTCCAAAACGCGCCGCGCCGCTCTCGTCAGAGCTCGCTGTCGGCTCACATTGAAAATGAATGACTTACGGCCACTTTGACGCTCTCGCCGCCTGCGGTGTGAATGCACAGTTAGATGACTGCTTGACATCTAACAAGCACAGTTTTCCAATTAGTTGATTTTCTATTTAAATAGCAAGTTTGGGTGTAACGTTTTGAAGTGCCAATCCATAAAAAAAGAGGCCAGGGTTTAATTACCTGCATAGCGATGATTTGCTACTTTCTGTTTAGCTGCAGTGGGTATTAGGGGCAGGAAATTGTAATTGTAGAGAGCATCTGATTGGACAAAAATTGTGCAGGATGAGTTATCAATATTTATGTCCCTTTTCCAAGATAAAAGCTGTATTTTAAATGTTTTGTACATTACTTTTGTAGACATGTCTACATTTTGGTCTGTTTACAGGAGTTATGTATTCAGTGTGAAACTCATTTGTTGAATTTGTTACGCAGAACAAACTTACTGTCATGAGATATCAATTTGCAGTTTGTGCACTTTGAGTTCATGAAAAAATAGGCAATCAAGCAATTGTTCTCATGACAGCGATTTTGAAGCTGTAGTCATTGGCAAAGATCTGTCTCACAATGCATTATGAATGCTGTGGTATTTTTTGTTTGCTTGTTTCTCTGACATCTGACACCTTGGAGATGAATTTTTAATGACTGTGGAAACAGAAGACAGGCCTGTGGCTCTGATGCTACGCCGTTCCAGCTGTCCGTGTCAGGCGCTTATCACAGGTCACTGAATCTATCAGAGAGTGTAGTTCCTGCTTTTTTTCCATGCTGGAAACAAGGAGGTGTTCAATGCTGACACAGTGTCCTGTATTGTTGGGAAACTCGCTGTGTGTTCACCCAGACAGGGGCGATTCTAGGATTTATTTTATTTGGTGGCACGGGTGGGGGCAAGATCCAGTCAGGGGGGGCCATGGGAAAAGTCATGTGCCCCAACACAAGTGGGATGACATAAAAAGGGCACTGCACAATCTCTCTTTTTATAAATAAAAACCACTTAACAGGCAATACTTGTTCTAAACTTCTTTTATTGTCCAAACAGACGTGTGTGTCTAGTGAACGTTTTTGTAAAAGTTTTCGTAAAAACTGCTCATGTTCTGTTGCTGCAGATAGATGGTTGCTGGTGTGGTCTTCACTGGCCCTTTCTGGCCAGCTCTGACCTGTGCTGCCAGGTTCTGGGCTGCTAATTTGCTGGCCTACTTGCCCCTGCCTGGTGGATTGGGTCTGACCTGCACTGCACAGTACTTCATCTACCTGTCTTTGATATGGTTTCTTCTTGAAGAGAAACTGCTGTACCTTACTTTGTCCCCTTTTTATTTATTTTTCCCCCAAAATTCTGTCAAAAAAAAAACTCTAACTTAATCATCAATATTACACAAATGGTATATTTAATAGCCATATTATCATCTGATTAAAGACAAAATAATTTAATGTGAAGCTGTACTTGGACATTGCAAACGAAAATAAAAAATATATAAGACTGCAAGCAAAAATGTTTGTTTATTCAATACAAACAGGTGTTTACTATTCTACGTTCTGACGCCTGAAATTTTAAGATGTAGAATAGTAAACACCTGCTGGTTTACCACGTTAATGCAGACTACTTGGGAAAATGATTTTGCCTTTAATCTTTGAAACAACAGGAAGAAACGTAACATAATGATTTCAAGATATTCTGAAGAAAGTTTGTAACCAGGCTGTTTTGGGGCACCATTGACTTCCATAATAGAAAAAAAATACCATGGAAGTCAATGGTGCCCCAGAACTGCTCTGTTTCCCAATTTTTCAGAATATCTTCCTTTGTGTTCAGCAGAACAAAGACATTCATACAGGTTTGGAAATACTTGAGGGTGAGTAAATGATGACAGAATATTTATTTTGGGGTGAACTATCCCTTTAAGCAGTGCTGGTGCACCGCGGCATCACAAATAAGCACAAACTCTAACAAACTTTTTCAACATACATTGTCAGCTTTTCAACAGGCCAAGTGTGAAACTGACAGCACTCTAATCCAATGGCATCGTATTCGGAGTATTCAAGCATTTTTTGAAGGGGGCCTGTGCCACCCCGTATATCCCCCCTCCCCTCTAGACACGCCCCTACACCCAGATGTATAGAGTGCCATTTCCCCTCATTGTATTCAGGAATATCTACAACAATAATAATAATTTTGAAAAAGAAAATAAGATAATTTTTAAATAATATATACTACATGAATATACTCTCTCTCTCTATCTCTCAAATCAATTCAATTAATTTGAATTAATTTCATTTCAATTCAATTCAAATGAGCATTATTGGCATGACTGTGGGAATAGCACAATGTTGCCAAAGCAATAAACAATTCATGGCCATATTGTACATATATTATCACATATTATAATTGTTTAATAACTGATAATTAGGAGCTATGGTTGGCAAATCTTTAATATAATTTTTATAAATAAAAACAAATCTAAGTAAGGGTGAATACAAAGTTCAAAGCATTATTAAATGCTTATGTATAATGTGTGTTTAATTTAGGCTAAAGGCTGGAACTAGCTTGCACGAACAAGTTGCCTGTACATGTAACACTTTCACCCACTCATGTGGTCGGTTGTTGAATTATGTATTCATCAGACCATGTTGCTGGTCATGTGAGAAGACTCAGCCAACACATGAGAATGAAGCATAAAGTAAGCAATTGTTTGTGTCTTGTTTATCCCCTTATGCTAGTAGCTCCCCCTCATTACGCTAGTGTGCTACGTGTTGGTGGGTGGCAGGGCCTCCAGAGGTATTTTCACAAACACAGGATTAAAAAGAGGGCGAAAGGACATTCCAGGCCAGATAAACTGAAAAAAAAGAGTCAAGAGGATGAACATGACCAAGGAGCTGTGGTCTTGACACAGAGCAAAAGGCTAGTTGCTGGAGAGTTTCATATCACCTGACTCATCAGTTCACGATTCCTTCAAGGAAAAAGTGTTTTTTTAAATAGTTGAAAGATAAAAAGGCCTTTGAGACTCACAGAATGCTTTCTCTAAAGGCTTTTACCACACAGATGAAAGGCTTTTAATAACGTTTAACATTAGCAAACATTCAAATAGTTGTCATGAAATTGGTAATTCATATATTCTATGTTTTGTCCACTACAGGCACTTTTATGTCAATTTTTATTCAATAGAAGTCTGCAATATTGGAATGTTTTATAGATTTAGATTGTATTGGTTTACTCTTTTGGCAGACCCAGATCTCCATGATAAAAACATGAGTTATAAGTAAGCCTCTTACTGTATGCTCACCGAGACTGAATTTATTTGATCAGAAATGACAGAAAAAAGTACAATTTGAAATCACTTTATATGTAAATATACTGTATTTTAAAATGCTATTTATTCCTGTGATGATAAAGCTACATTTTCAGCAGCCATTGCTAACAGTTCTTATTATCATCAATGTTGAAATCAGTTTGCTTTGCAGTGCTGCCTAATTATTTTGTAGAAACCATGATATGGTGTTTTCTCCCTTCATGTTTGATCAACTGAATGCATTCTTTTTAAGTAAAAACATAAATGTATTAATAAAAAAATTATTAACTAAAAAAAAGTGTCAAAATATTATGTATTGTGTGTATGCAGGGGCAAGGTGCTAAATATGAAATGCACATTAGCAAAACAAATATTTTAAAGTTGTTTAATGTAATTTCGACCACAGAATGCATTTTGTTTCTTCAATTTCTTTGATTCAGAAATAGGGCGTGCAAATGATTAATCACATTCAAAATAAAGTTTGTTTACATTTTATTTGTATGTGTACTGTGTATATTTATTATGTATATGTGACCATGGACCACACAACCAGTCATAAGTAGCACAGGTATATTTATAGCAATAGCCAAAAATACATTGTATGGGTCAAAATTATTTTTCTATTATGCCAAAAATCATTAGGATACTAAGTAAAGATTAGTGTTGTTAATAACCGGTACTTCAGTACCAAGTCGGTAGCCTACTAAAGAAATGAAAACGTCACGGTACCAGCCAGGTCTTTTAAAGTACCCGGTCAACCCGGTTCTTGACACATACGGCAGTATGATTTCCGCGACGCAAAAAACTCGGACGCAATCGCGGAACCTAGTTTAAAAACTGAATTTCGTCCATGTTTTAATTTTAATAGTAAATTCCCTTTATTTACCCAAAAAATGTAATGTGTTTAAAATGCATTAATTAAAAGACAAAGTAAATTTAGGTGAAACTTATTTACTGTTTTCCATACTTTTATAACTTGTTGAAAAACTTGAAACACAATTTCAAATAAGCACAAAGAATGGTATTGATTTTTGTACATTTTATTTTAGTTTGACTTTTGCAGCCCTATTCTGTAAATATTACAAAATTCTCTTGTGATTTATTGATAGTAGATAAATTATACTAGTAAAATGTGAAAAGTGAATTAGTCGTTGTAGAATCATCCATATGTTCATATTTAAATGTATTTCTTACCAATATGGTAGAATGATAATTAATTTGACTTTTAATTTTGCCAAACACTTCATTTTTGAGCAGCTTCCTGTTTTCAGACAATAGTACAGGAATGTCTGTCTACAGTCTGTTGCATGGTTAATCCACTCAGCATCAGCCTCTGCGTTCCTCTGGGAGAGCGCTGTGTATGAATGTGTGTGTGTGTGTGTGGTGACACTGGGAGCGCTGGCACCGCTGCTTGACTGTAGGAACATTTAATGTGATCAGTTGTTGTCAGCCCGACTCTATAGGCCACTCAGCACCGTTGCCAGTCTGTGATACAAATGGCGACAAACATTCCCTAGCTCCCTGTTTCCCCTCGGCCTGCCCCTCAGTTAATCCTCGGACTGTTTCCCACAAGGATTGCAGTAACCCTCAATGCAGCTGGAGGCGTGCTGGTGTGATATGCTGCATTAGAGGCATACCGATGAGCCATGGCTGCTCTGCTAGAAGTGCAGTGACACAAAGAATGATGAGAGACGAGAGGGATAATGAAGTAATGAGCAAAGAGGGACGAGGAAGAGAGTGGGAGGAGAGGGATTGATGATGGGCCTGGCTCAGTTTTACTCACCCCCCCAGTTCTGTAAAAATTTGCCGAGAAAATTTAGAAGCTCTCAGAGCCTTTGGTGGGATCTCACAACATGCAATAAAAACTTAAAGTGCTCTCTGAACAGCAAAACGCTTATACAAGCTTACATCTCTTGCGGCTATTATGCAAGGTAGCAGTTGGAGCCAAAGACCTCGCAGGCTGCTGGGTTTTAAATATAAGACTGCAGTATGCCATAGTGTATGAGCAATAGATTGAGGATAAAGGATCGAGTGAGAGCTGGTCTACTGTATGATGAGAAGACAAAAGAGATGCACTGCGTTTGTTTGAAGGCAGCTAACAGGTGTATTGATCTAAATGGTAAAATGAAAGGAGATGGGTGGATAGAGTTGAGGCTGATGATAGAGAGGTGAATTGAGTGGGATGAATCAATGTTACTAGATGGGTGAAGATGCACAAATATGCTCACAAAAAGTAGCGCTGTTAGTTGGACCAAAGCCAAGAAAAGATTCAGCAAGTACTGGGTACCTACTGAAGTAAACTGAAGATTGTTGGTATTTCCTTTTCTATGGAGGGTTTTTATTATTATTATTTTTCAATATAATTAGCAGGCAGACTGATAATTGAAACCACTGATTTCATTTCATTTCAAGATTTCATACAGGGCCCAAAGTTGCCTTTAGAACTCAAACAACAAATTTTATTAATTAATTCACACACACACATATATATAGCTTTTAAACAATTGTTTTAATTTTCATATTATTCTGTATATAACGTACTGTTCCAAAGTTACAGTTACAATTTAAAATGACAGTCTTTTTTAAATATATTTTAAATAGTCATTTATTCTTGTTATGGCAAATATGGATTTTGAGCAGCCATTACTCTAATATTTGTATTATTATAAATGATGAAAACATGTACTGCTTAATATTGTCATGGAATCCCCAAAAAATTTGAACAGCGGTGTGTTTGTCACTATGTCTGATATGTTTTAATTGAACCATCATTCAGAGTCACAAATATCATTTGTTTCAGTCATTTTGTTAGTTTTAAAATTTTAAAACAGAACCGGACTAATGTGGTCATACTTCCTGCTGGTTCTAGTAAGGACTCTACTGCTGCATTTTGAATCATCTGTAGTTTGTTTACTAAGTGTGCAGAACATACACCCAATAAAGCATTACAATAATCTAACCTTGAGGACATAAACGCATGAATTAACATTTCTGCATTTGACATTGAGATCATAGGTCTCAGTTTAAACTTTAGATATATTTTTAAGAGGAAAACAATTCAGTTTTACAAATGCTAGAAACGTGGCTGTCAAAGGAGAGATTGCTATAAAATAGCACACCTAGGTTCCTGACTGATGACGAAGAATCGACAGAGCAGCCATCAAGTGTTATACAGTGTTCTAGGTTATTACTTGTGGGGGTTTTAGGTACGATAATTAACACCTCTGTTTTTTTCATAATTTAGCAGTAAGAAATTACTCGTCATCCACTTTTTCATATCAACTATGCATTCCATAAGTTTCTCAATTTGGTGTGTTTCTCTGGGCCGCAAAGAAATATAAAGCTGAGTAACATCAGCATAACAGTGAAAGCTAACCCTGTGTTTCCTGATGATATTTCCAAAGAGTAACATGTAATGCGTGAAAAGTAATGGCCCTAGTACTGAGCCTTGAGGTACTCCATGCTGCACTTGTGATCGATATGATACCTCTTCATTCACTGCTACGAATTGATGACGGTCAGATGAGTACGATTTCAACCATGCTAGTGCACTTCCACTAATGCCAACAAAGTTTTCTAGTCTATTCAAAAGAATGTTGTGATCGATAATGTCGAACGCAGCGCTAAGATCCAGTAGCACTAATAGAGAGATACAATCACGATCGGATGATAAGAGCAGGTCATTTCTCACTCTAATGAGAGCAGTCTCAGTACTGTAAGATGGTCTAAATCCTAACTAGAAATCCTCAGATATTATTTTTCTCTAAGAAGGAATATAATTGTGAGGATATTACCTTTTCTAGTATCTTTGACAGAAAAGGGAGATTCGAGATCAGTCTGTAGTTAACTGGATTTTTGGTGTCACGTTGTGGGGTTTTTATGAGAGGCTTAATAACAGCCAATTTAAAGGTTTTGGGGACATATCCTAATGGACAATGACGAATTAATAATAGCCAAACGAGGATCTATGACTTCTGGAAGCACCACTTTTAGTAGTTTACATGGAATAGGGTCTAACATACGTGTAGTTGGTTTAGCTGATTTAACAAATTTATACAATTCTTCCTCTCCTATAGTAGAGAAGGAATGGAATTGTTCCTCAGGGGATTTACAATGCACTATTTGATCTGATACTGTAGCTGACGGCTGCATGGTTACAATTTGATCTCTAATAGTATAGTTCATAAAGTCATCATTGCTGTGTTGTTGGGAAATGTCAACACCTGTTTATTAAATTATTTATTATTTGTTAATTTTGCCACTGTATTGAATAAATACATGGGGTTATGTTTTTTTTCTTCTAAAGGAGCCCTCATGCTAGTCATATCTGGCAGATTCACAAAAGACAACCAGCTGCTGAGCCTTTTTTAGTCAGCTGTGGAGTGTCAACATAGTGATAGTTGGCTGAGCTCAGGAGAAAACAGGAGAATAGTGTGTGAGGAAAGCTCTGGAACAGATCCACTGAATGTAGAAATAGGTGTTTCTAAAAATGTCTTTACTTTAAAGTTAGACCTCTGCTCAAGGGAATGTTTCTGGATATGCACTCCTGGCATATTCAGGGAAGCTTCAAGGTTGAACATGTTAGCAGCTTCACTGTCCAACCCTTTCTACCAATATTATTTTCAACAAATCCATTGAAAGCCTGTAGACGAAGGGCCCATTACACTTCAGCTAATCATTCGGTCAGCAATGTGATTGCTCAATAATGCATAGCTGTTGATCAGTTTACATTATTGATGCTGTAAAGTGCACTAGAGATTATACTTGCTTTTGTCCCAGTGCTTGGATACCCTACGCTCTGGTTTCGGAGTGCTTTTCTACCACGTACAATTTGGATTCATTGGTTTAGGCTTGTGATTAGCATAAAACGTCAGATTTGAGTCTAATTGGTCTTCTTCACAGATGATATAGCTTTGATTCTGCTATAATCAGTCATGGTTTAATCGAAGCTGATGTTTCTCATGGTGGCAGCTGGACACACTGACAGCTGCCTGCTGGTGAATGCAGCATGTTAATTTGCTCTGTGGTAGAGAAATGTGGGTTCGATTTTTTTATATGTTTATTTAACAATTAAATATTTAGAATATTTTTAATTATTTTAGAACATGTTGTTTATCAAATATTTTATGCATATTTCTGTTCAATTGTTCGGGGTCAGTAAGATCATTTAATGGATTATTTAAATGATCAGAGGTGATCATGAAAACAAGTTCTTTCTTTATTATTCTTTATTTTTTTTTGTATAGTGCAATGAAAATGGTTCTTACAGTTCTAAGATTATGCAAATCATGCAGTTAACCTCACGGTTAATTTAAGAAGAAACATGTATGCTGTTATAATTTCTGTTTCAAAGTAATGATGTTATCTTGAACTTTAATTTTGAAAAAAATTATCAAGATTTCCTAAAAATATTAAGCAGTTTTCAGCATTTATAATTATAAAAAATACATTTTGAGCACTGAATCAGCCAATTAGAATGATTTCTGAAGGATCATGTGACACCTGAGACTGGAGTAATGAAGCTGATAACTCTTCTTGAACTATGGAAGTCAATGGTGCCCCACATTCTTCAGAATATCTTCCTTTGTGTTCAGCAGAACAAAGACATTCATACAGGTTTGGAATTACTTGATGGTGAGTAAACGATGACAGAATTTTCATTTTTGGGTGAACTATTCCTTTAACCCTGGTACTTGCCTTAGAAAGTTTGTTCTTTTAAAATGAAGTACTGTAAAATCTGGGTCAGGGAAACTGATTCTGTGTCAACATGAAGCCACAACTTATCCAATGAACCCCTTTTCATAAGGAAACAGATAAGGGGGAGGCAGGCAAGTGTAGCATTGGCATGGGGCCGATGTTTGTCCGAGAACATGCTTAGGGGACACAGTTGTGCGTGACTGTCCTTTCACACCACGATGCACAGGACCATCACTTACACTGAGGAGATGGCAAATGACAGTTAGTGTTTCAGACGATAAGCACCGTTATGAAGACGCTCAGATGCAACTAGAGACATTGCCTCACTGTCTCATTAATATATATATATATATTTATATATATATACTGGTACATCTCAATAAATTAGGATGTCGTCGAAAAGTTTCAGCAATTCAACTTAAATTGTGAAACTCGTGTATTAAATAAATTCAGTGCACAAAGACTGAAGTAGTTTAAGTCTTTGGTTCTTTTAATTGTGATGATTTTTGCTCACATTTAACAAAAACCCACCAATTCACTCAACAAATTAGAATACTTCATAAACCCAATAAAAAAAAACATTTTGATTAAATTGTTGGCCTTCTGGAAAGTATGTTAATTTACTGTACATGTACTCAATACTTGGTAGGGGCTACTTTTGCTGCCTCAATTTTTTTATTCTTTAATTACTGCCTCAATTCGGCGTGGCATGGAGGTGATCAGTTTGTGGCACTGCTGAGGTGGTATGGAAGCCCAGGTTTCTTTGACAGTGGCCTTCAGCTCATCTGCATTTTTTGGTCTCTTGTTTCTCATTTTCCTCTTGACAATACCCCATATAATCTCTATGGGGTTCAGGTCTGGTGAGTTTGCTGGCCAGTCAAGCACACCAACACCATGGTCATTTAACCAACTTTTGGTGCTTTTGGCAGTGTGGGCAGGTGCTAAATCCTGCTGGAAAATGAAATCAGCATCTTTAAAAGCTGGTCAGCAAAAAGAAGCATGAAGTGCTCCAAAATTTCTTGGTAAACGGGTGCAGTGACGTTGGTTTTCAAAAAACACAATGGACCAACACCAGCAGATGACATTGCACCCCAAATCATCACAGACTGTGGAAACGTAACACTGGACTTCAAGCAACTTGGGCTATGAGCTTCTCCACCCTTCCTCCAGACTCCAGGACCTTGGCTTCCAAATGAAAAACAAAACTTGCTCTCATCTGAAAAGAGGACTTTGGACCACTGGGCAACAGTCCAGTTCTTCTTCTCCTTAGCCCAGGTAAGACGCCTCTGACGACAACTGTAGCCAAATTCCTTGACACATCTGTGTGTGGTGGCTCTTGATGCCTTGACCCCAGCCTCAGTTCATTCCTTGAGAAGTTCACCCAAATTCTAGAATCAATTTTTCTTGACAATCCTCATTAGGCTGCGGTTCTCTCGGTTGGTTGTGCATCTTTTTCTTCCACACTTTTTCCTTTCACTCAACTTTCTGTTAACATGCTTGGATACAGCACTTTGTGAACAGCCAGCTTCTTTGGTAATGAATGTTTGTGGCTTACCCTCCTTGTGAAGGATGTCAATGATTGTCTTCTGGACAACTGTCAGATCAGCAGTCTTCCTCGTGATTGTGTAGCCTAGTGAACCAAACTGAGGGACCATTTTGAATGCTCGGGAAACCTTTGCAGGTGTTTTGAGTTGATTAGCTGATTGGCATGTCAACATATTCTAATTTGTTGAGATTTTTGTTTTATATTTTTTTGTTAAAACAAATTTTTGACTAATTTGTTAAAAGGACCAAAGACTTAACCTACTTTAGTCGGTGTGCATTGAATTTATTTAATACACGAGCATCACAATTTGAGTTGAATTACTGAAATAAATGAACTTTTCCACGACATTCTAATTTATTGAGATACACCTGTGTATATATTAGTGGTGGGCCGTTATCGGCGTTAACGTGCTGCGTTAACGTGAGACTCTTATCGGCGATAAAAAAAATATCGCCGTTAATCTATTCTCAAAGTTGGGTTGGGAGCTGGGTCTATACTACGCAAGCTATGATGACTTTCACCCTGATATTTTAGCGCGGATGTATACCTAGCCGAATTGCACTATAGGGGGCGAGAACGAGTCTTCGAACTAGAGGCTCGCAGTCCGTGATGGACGATTGTTAACGGCTGGTCTATGTGGTAATACAATCGGGCAGGACATCCGCTCACCTATCATTCATCAACCTCAAATATGGCTTTTCCTCTGAAAGATGTATGTAGTAGCAACTTTACATGGCCGCTCAATATGATGTTAACCTAGAGAAATGTGCGCTATTGAAGTGTTTGTGTGGAAGCGCGTTTGCTTCAGGACAGGCTCCGGTGCGTTCACTTGCTCTTAAAATCTCCGTCATTTTTGGTTATACAGATAAAATTAGCCTAATACATCTTTCGAATCTGTAAAGACTCTACGTTTATTTGTGTGCACTCAGAATAACAACGAAACGTTGCGCTTTTAAGCAATCAGGATGCGCTTTAGGTCTCATGTGAACTTGAGAATTCACTCCCGTGTCACCCTCTGCTTCGAACCTGTGTGTATGCCTAACGTTACTGTGAAATTACCACATCAGACGTGACGTGCTAACATGGATGCAGCTATGAAGCCGCCGGGTTTGCTTCAGGAAAATTAATTTTAAGAAGCTTCCCAATGGAAACTGTAAACAGTTCATCACGACCTCTTATGTAGGCCTACAGTTCAAAATTCACGCTTAACTGAATAAACAGTTAGTAAACACAAGTACATCTTATTGAACATAGTTTATTTTCATCACCAATTATCATAGTAGAACAGCTTTCTCAAGCAGTTTGTGATGCATTTTGGAAACAGGAGATGAGCCCCTGGTCTAATGCGCCACCTGGCTTGAGAAACCCGTTCTCAAAGACTTACTTTTAGCCATTATTTGGGTAGCACACATATTCTGAATGCCTTCGGCAGAATTCAAATGAGCCATTTTAATCTAGATTAATCTAGATTAATTCCAAAATTAATCTAGATTAATCTAGATTAAAAAAATTAATCTATGCCCACCCCTAGTATATATATATATTAGTGGTGGGCCGTTATCGGCGTTAACATGCTGCGTTAACATGAGACTCTTATCGGCGATAAAAAAAATATCGCCGTTAATCTATTCTCAAAGTGGGGTTGGGAGCTGGGTCTATACTACGCAAGCTATGATGACTTTCACCCTGATATTTTAGCGCGGATGTATACCTAGCCGAATTGCACTGTAGGGGGCGAGAACGAGTCTTCGAACTAGAGGCTCGCAGTCCGTGATGGACAGATTGTTAACGGCTGGTCTATGTGGTAATACAATCGGGCAGGACATCCAAACGCCTCACCTATCATTCATCAACCTCAAATATGGCTTTTCATCTGAAAGATGTATGTAGTTGCAACTTTACATGGCCGCTCAATATGATGTTAACCTAGAGAAATGTGCGCTATTGAAGTGTTTGTGTGGAAGCGTTTGCTGCAAGACAGGCTCCGTGCGCTCACTTGCTCTTAAAATCTCCGTCATTTTTGGTCATACAGATAAAAGTAGCCTAATACATCTTTCGAATCTGTAAAGACTCTACGCTTATTTGTGTGCACTCAGAATAACAACGAAACGCTTGCGCTTTTAAGCAAACAGGATGCGCTTTAGGTCTCGTGAACTTGAGCGAGAAACTTGAAACTCCGTCTTTGAAAAATATATCTATAGAGAGTGAAATGTCAAAAAAAAAATAGAAGACGTGTGTTAGCATGGATGATTTACATGAAATTTAATCTGTGCAACACTGTGCATAATAAGATGGCTTTCAGTTCAATATAATAACAAAAACGACATTTTGGGTTTTTATTCAACTAATAAGGTGGGCACGCTGTGATCTGTACTATATTTTTACTGTAATTGACAGTTATCGCAAAAACAAAACAACAACAACACGGGTGTGGAGGGAATGGAGTCATTCTTCCGGGAGTGGAACGGATTTTCCTCCAGTTTTTTCGTGGGATTGGGACGGAAGAGATTAAAGTTTGTGATGCATTTTGGAAACAGGAGATGAGCCCCTGGTCTAATGGGCCACTTGGCTTGAGAAACCCGTTCTCAAAGACTTAATTTTAGTCATTATTTGGGTAGCACACATATTCTGAATGCCTTGCAGAATTCAAATGAGCCATTTTAATCTAGATTAATCTAGATTAATTCCAAAATTAATCTAGATTAATCTAGATTAAAAAATTAATCTATGCCCACCTCTAATATATATATATATATATATATATATATATATATAGATAGATAGATAGATAGATAGATAGCTAGAGAGAGAGTATGTGATCAATTGAGTCATATGTTTGAGCTCAATATTTCCAATGGACTAATATTTTTTTTGTGTTTTTGAAGAAACATACTCTCTAGCATTGATTGTGTGGTTTACATTCTCCATCTTTTATAAATGTTAAAAAGTGCTTTACACAGCTGTTTTAGTCATGTAACCTCAGTATTGGGACACTGGCATTGACTTGTTTTGGCTACCAGGTGTTCAAAACCTTCTGCAATGAAGATTACGACCGGAGGAATGAAGAAGTGGACCCAGTGGCATCCTCAGCTGAATATGAGCTGGAGAAACGGGTGGAGAAGCTGGAACTTCTCCCTGTGGAATTGGAAAAAGGTGAATAGCAGGATGGCAGTGTCACCAAAGAGATTTATATTCTATTCTTCTCACTTTTTACTTTTTCAGTCAGTTTTGACGCAAACGTATAGTTATTCTTCAGATATAGTATAGCCTCTCTGACAAATTATTTCACCATATTATTTATCTGACAACTAGCCCCTATAAGTTTTCCTTTCTAAAATAAATAGATACAAATATGTTTTCATGGAAATATTGTGCATGTATCTGCATATTTTGAGCAATGTGAGTAAATCAATGGTAAGCCTTGAATATTGATCAGTTACAATAAACATGCATCCATTCATCAATCATCCAATGATTTATTGAACTGTCATTCTTTCCATTTGCTCAGCACTAATATTTTTCCTTACATTGATTTGTGTTTGTTCATCTGTGTATGTCAGATGAGGACGGCCTGGGCATCAGTATTATAGGAATGGGGGTTGGCGCTGACGCAGGCCTGGAGAAGCTGGGCATCTTTGTCAAGACTGTCATAGAGGGTGGAGCAGCAGAGAGAGATGCAAGGTAAACTAAATTGCACATACTACTTTAGTATTTACACACTACTTTAGTGAAAGACATGTATATTGGTATTATGTCACCCTACTTTCTGGATATCAATATGAGTATTTTCCATGTAGTAAAACAACCCTGTTGGTCAAACAGTAGCAGAAAATCATGTATTTCTTGTCCTTGCTCTTTTTAGCTCCCCCAGGGTGAGTGAATCCCTGAGAGTTCCTCATGAGATTTGCACATTGCCTAAAATTAAAGCAAAGCTTGAGGCTTTATAACTGAATGTAGCTTAGGATGCTTAAGAAAGGGTAGAGATGGGAATGAAAGCAGCTCGTTTCACAACTGGCCAAACAATCTAGTAACTTTAGTAGACTGTTTTTGCTTTACTAAAACTGAGACCACTAGTGAAATAGCGGTAGTGAGATTTAGCATTATTTAAATTGTATTTATTAAATTAGAAAATTATTTATTTTTAATTTTTAAATGTAAAATTATATTAGCAACATAACATTTTGAGTAAAAAGTTATTTAACGTCTTTGTATTTGGTTTGTTTCCCTTTAGTTTTAATGGCAGCAGCAAACAACAGATTTGACAAGACTACACATTTATATAAAACCTGTCGATCATGTTTTCCAGCATGATTTGAAATGATTCAAAGAGCATCTTGAGCTGCATTTGAAGAAATTTCTGATCATCTGTATAAAGAGTCACATGATCAGTGTCACACATTTATTTTAGTGTTAATTAGTGACCTAGAAATAGTGCAGTCTAAAGTATTCTTAAAGTTTCTTTAAAGATATGTTCTTGAAGTCCTAAATCTTGCTGTTTATTTCCAAGTTTAAGATTTTGAATGTCTGTCTTTTAATGTGGTCTCATCTTTTGGCTTCAAAAAGCCAAAATGAGTGGCTTCAAACCCTGCTGAAATTCTTACTTGTTTCAAGATTACCAAGCACATGCAAGTTTTGCCATCAGGTTTCAAGCGGACTATTCAATAGCCAGAATGTTTCCTCCACCATTAACTCCACCATAGGCTGTTTCTGAGTGAAGTGTAACAATGTACCATTCAACAGTGACATTGAAATCTTTGCACTGAAGTCCTTATTTTTTGCATGTTGGAACTCTAATTTCCTGCTTTAGTATTAGTACATTGGCGACATTGAAAAATGCATCTGAAGGTCAAGCTGTGCTTATGCCACACTCTTTAGGTGCACATTAGGATTCAGTCTTACAAGCATCCCTCCATCTGCATTGCCTGCATAACGGACGGGATTTGCCAGGGGCTCGATATCCAGACTGGAATCAAGGGTCAAGGCAATTTGGTCAAACTCACAAAGATCATTACATATATCACACAGTTGGAGCTCTTCATGCAAACACTGTAGCATTCTGAAAATATATTATCTCATGTTGTTAAGGAGCTTACTGGTCCTTATAATCCTATATGATTGTAATTCCTTCTGTCTTGTGAGCATTACTCTTTAGCTGCTGAAATGAAAGGATGTGACCACCCAAGACCAACTGAAAACATAAAAATACTGTTCTCAACTTTTTTGTCCTTTTTAAGTCCTATGACCTAAATTATTTAATTGAAGTATTCACTAAGATTTTAAGTAGTATTTACGTGATCAATAAAATCATATTTATATTAATTCATGTAGTATAAAGGATACATTTGCAGAAAACATTTTGTAGAAATTTGTAATTTAATTTAATTTAATAGAATTATTAACAACAACAAAAAAACTTTATGAATGTATAAGGGGTGTCCCCGACTAAGGATTTTCATAGTTGAATGGAAATTTTCGAATCTTGCTGATATTCGACTGATAGAAAAGTCTCTTAAGACAAGTCATGTCACTCGGCGGCCATCTTTGAAAAGCCTCTCGGGCATCCAAGTGCAGCTCTTATCACTTTGTATGGGGAAACATCAAATTCTCCAAAACTGTTCTCTAAGCTTACGATTAAATTTCATATTTGAAATCACCAATGAAATCGAACAACAACTGTGTCGTAAATGTTGTTTATTTTGCTTAAATAGTGTTATAAAAAGCTTATTTATCAGGCTAGACCAGCCAGTGCGCATGCGCAATCCTGAATGCGCATCTCAGAGCGCTGTCTGTTTCTATAGCAACCGGGACTTCTAACGGCAGCTGCAGTGATGCGCTGACTTTACCGATTAGCGATTGGCTCTTTCATTCATAAGGCGGGGCTTCCTGCGATTGAGCAGCCATATTAAGCGTTGCATTTTTCCTCATTCAAAACTATACGAGTGACATGTCTTAGGTGCTGATAGTCGAATCATGTATTTGGGGGCGTGGTCAAAATACATTACCAAGAGTCAAGTCAGACACAGTCATAATTACTGATGTTAACACAGGGAAAATGTGTAACGGACGACTCGCAGATACAAAGGGGGTAAATAATATTTTATGTTTTGATTCAAAGATTAAATGTCAGCGAAACCCTAAGAATTTACACATTTTTTATTGTTTTACAATAGTGCTCTCATTATAACATTATGTATATGACAGTTATTAATGTTCTGCATTTTTGTTTTGAGCTGCGCGCGCTGAAGATTACCAGTAGAATGAAGCTTGTGGTAGGTTTTTAATTAATGGGATTAAACTAATAATTTATCTCATATAGAATACGCTTCAATATTTATACAACATAACGTTATATTATGACTTATAGGCTATCTGTACAAAATGCCCTTAAAAAGTATTTTTAAAGATTTAAACCCCTGCCGCCAAGATCCTCTGTCGGTCACAGATTATGGAAAGTGAAACTTAAATCTATAGGGGTGGTTGGATTTATTCACGCACGTTCAAATATTTATTTGAAGCTTCTTTCTTTTCAGATTCTTATTTACAGCATTATTTTAATGAGCTGTATATTAACTTATTGGGAGAAACTGGTAGTTTTATGTGAAATCAAAGATTTGAGCACCCCCATTTAGCCAAAATGGCATGATCATAACATCCGTGAATATTAGACTGTGAGATCGGGAGTCGAATCAGGCTCTTCCTATCGAAGCATCGAATCGTCGACCATTCGGGGTCACCCCTAAAATGTATTTTATTTAAATATGAACTTTTTGGTCATAAGGTATAAAGAATATATCTGTAAAAAATACTTTTAAATTTATGAATTGCATTTTTTATTTAATTTAATAAAATCAAAAAAACAATTACAATATTATTATTATTATTTAATTATTATATATTATGAAAAAATTGTATAATATATATATATATATATATATATATATATATATATATATATATATACATTTATGGAAAATACATTTGTATTATTATTATTATTACATGAATTATTTAATTCACTCTTTAGTCTTTATACTGTTGTCTTTTTATTGAAAATGTCAAACGGAAGTCATATCTGTTGTAATTATGCAGAAATAAATCTTTACACATCTTTGCATCTTTATAAACTTTAATTTGTGTCTATACTTTTATCTTATTGTTTTTACAAAAACTTAGCGCAATTACACTAGAGTTCTGTGTCAAACTCTAGGGGTCCACAAACTCCAGGAAACCCTGTCCCAGGATGTCCTTCATACATCAGCATAATTGATGCACTGAAAAAATTAATCATAGCAGAGTGATGAGAAGGCCTCAGGCAGAACATAATTAAGCTTTTATTAAAAAAGTCATCTCAGAATGACAGAGAAATCGCTGTTTAGTGTTCATACAGACAATATAATACAAACCTGTTTTAGAGTTTGCACAATGTCCTAATAGTGTCACTGTAACAAGCATTACAACATCACCACCTTCATTTTCCACAGAATTAAAGTGAATGATCAAATCGTGGAGGTTGACGGCACCAGTTTGGTTGGAGTAACCCAGAGCTTCGCTGCTTCTGTCCTGAGAAACACACAGGGAGTGGTTAGGTAAGATGCTAGATTTCTACAACTGTTTTGCTTGTTTATTATGTCTCATTAATCCCAGGTTTGCCCCTGAATGCTGCCCACAAGATCCTCACATCCCACATCCTCAGCGTAGCTTACAAGCGGCTAGAGTGTCCAGTGTTATTATTAGCATATGAAATAGCATGACATGCCATCGTCTTTCCCTCCCACTCAACGTTCTTGTGAGAAAAACACAGACTTCTTATTAGTGTATCTAAAATCCCTTTAGTCACGACAGCAGAGAGCATGTCTTTGAAAAGCATATCGGCCAGCAGGAGTACTTCACACTTTGAGAAAACAAGACTCTTCATTAACAATAGAGCTGCACAGCATGATGGAGCCAATTGTTTTTAAACAGATGCTGTCAGTGGTGCATTATACTTCCTCTACACGCTGAAATAAAACTTCAAATGTGTGTTTATTTTAAAGGGTTTATATAATTTCCTTAAAGGGATAGCTCACCCAGAAATAAAAATTTTGTCATCTTCAAGTTGTTCCAAACCTGTAGGAATTTAATTAATTAATTGTGAATTTTTGGGTGAAATATCTCTTTAAATGTGACTTTCTTGTGAGGGACAGAGGCTTCTTAAGTAATAGGATTTCATAAAGCCAGGCTGATACTAACACAGTCTGCACTGCATAAAATAACTTTCTTGATCAGTACTTTTATCCCCCAAAAAAACATCATAAAGAACTTCCTGAAAAAGAAAACTGAAATGAAAGATACTTGAAAAGTTAAATTGTGCTTTCATATCTTGTCACATTTATCTGTTTTAGTTTAGTTTCTATGTCTTCCTTTGACCTAGTTTTCCTTAGTTGACCTGATTAGTTAATTAGCTGCTCAACTGTTTCTGTTTGCCCATGATTACATTTAGTATTTAAAGTCTATGTTCTCCACTGATTCTTGGTCTACTATTTGTTTTCATCGATGTGTTTTACTACCCCTCGCTCCTGGATTACTTCTGTTTCTGGTTAGAATTTTCATTAAAAGAATCTATTTTGATTACTCTTCTTCATCGTGCGCTTTAATAGCAAGCACCCGTGACAGAATAACAGACCCTCAAAGTGCGTAAGTTTAGCGGCATTTTTCCTTCTGTTTATTTACTTTTTCGTCTCGTTCCTTTCCTGGAATGGACAACCCAGCCCTCCAACTCCTATGCCTGGAGCAACAGGACTGTTCGCTGGAGGACCATACCAGGGATTTTTAGATCTGGCATGCCTTACACACTTCCCGGACCGCTCGCTCAGCATATTTTACATCACCAGCCTGAGCGAGCGGTGTAAGGCACGCTTGCCAGCGAATGGTCCCGAGGAGAATTTCACCACTTTTGTGGAGTGGATGCTGGAGAACAATGGATCTCCACTCACCGTCTGCCCCTCAGAGGAGTATCTCCAGCCCCACTTCCGAACCAGAGACCAGCCAGCCGTCATCCCGCTGCACGGAAATACTGTCTGAGCCCACTGCAGACGGAGAGCCTGAGCCCGCCGCGACTGAGCCAATCATCGCCACAGAGCCTGAGCCTCAAGGTCTAACCAAGTGCGTGAGCCAGCAACATTGTCCGTCGCGAGGGAGTTTTGGTGGTGATCGAGGGCTTGGAGGGAAGCCCAGCCCACACTCCCGTGACTGAGGGTGAGTTGCATCGGGTTTCTGGGAGCTATAAAGAGAAACTCATGGACATTTTCAAGATGGACCTAATAGACTGGTTTGGAGAAGTATTAACCTGTGCTCCTGAATCTCCTGCATCTCCGCTGTTTCTGCCCAGCTCATGTCCTCTCGTTTCCTCCCCACCTCCCTCTCCCGCCTCTCAAACCAGCTAGTTCCTCACCTCCATCTCCACTGATGCCTGTCAGTCCCTCAGCTCACCCTCAGTCAGCGCCGGCCGTGCGCTCTGATCCACCGCCTCGGGACTTCCAGTCTCCAGCTCCGCTCAGGCATGCTGATCCCCTGTCTCCACCTCCAACCTCCGAGCTTTGGACTACATTTCGGTCCTCCAACCCATCGGCTCCGCCTTGGCTCCTAGCTCCCTCGTCTCCACCGTGGCCCGTCATCCCACTAGCTCCACCGGGCTCCCTCGTCCCTCCGGCTCCGCCTTGATCAGTCGTCGACCATCCCCCGCCTCGTCACTCCACTCCATTCCTCTGGCTCTGTCAGGCTCCTCCTTCCTCCGGCTCCACCTTCATCCTCAGTCGTTCCGGCTCCGCCGCGGTCTTCCAGATCCCTGCCTCCACCTCAGTCACCTGAGTCTTCAGCTCCGCCTAGGCCCTCCGGATCCTCAGTTTCGCCCCGGTTCTCTGTCTGCTCTGTTCCACCTGGGTCTCCACCTCCAGCAGCTCAGTCTCCATCAGTCGGTCCCTTCTCCACCATGGCTCCTCCCGCCGTCAACTCCACCGTGGGTCGCCATCCTGGCTGGCCTCTGGATTGCCACCTGGATCCTCCTGCTCCGGGATCTTCCCTGGCTCCTCCCACCCTCCACTCCCCATGGACTCATTTTTTTGAACTGTTTATGTTTCTGTCCCTTTCCCATTGCCTGCCCCTCATCTTCCTTGCCCGCCTCTTGAACCCCCACCCTCCCTCCTCTGTTGGACCTTTGTCGGTGCGTGGATGCGCCCGTTCGGGAGGGGGTGAAATTATCTGTTTTAGTTTAGTTTCTATGTCTTCCTTTGACCTAGTTTTCCTTAGTTGCCCTGATTAGTTAATTAGCTCCTCACCTGTTTCTGTTCCCCCATGATTACATTTAGTATTTAAAGTCTATGTTCTCCACTGGTTCTTGGTCTGCTATTTATTTTCATCGATGTGTTTTGCTACCCCTCGCTCCTGGATTACTTCTGTTTCTGGTTAGAATTTTCATTAAAAGACTCTTTTTTGATTATTCTCCTTCGTCGTGCACTTTAATAGTAAGCACCCTTGACATATATATGTGTAATAAATATAAATATAAATAATATAATTCAATTATTATATTTTATAATACTATAATAATACATCATTTTATATAGTTCATACTGTATATTTATATCATCAGATTTTTACTGGAAAATATCAAATTCATCTAGTTCTATGAAGGTCTCAGAAAAGGTACTATTTCACCATATTTTTGTTTTTCAGCTGTCTATCCTTTCCTGGTTTTTATTTATTCCCTCCTGCTGGTTATTTCTCTCTGTTCTCACCAATGAGGCAGTGTGGCCCAGATTTGGAATTTGTGCTATATTTAACCTACTGTAGGAATTAAGGCAGGTCTTAAACTCTATCTGCACCAGTGACCACCAATAAATATATTACGATTGTCACTCTATTAAGAGCGATTCATTGCTGTGATGATTCAGTTTCAGAGTCTAGGGATTTTTTTATAGCAAGTTGGCAGGAACGCCTCCTCACTGGGTGAGGTGATGCCTATATCCTGAAATGCATCCTGTCACTCCAGATGCATGTGAATAATACTGGTGAAATTTGCAAATAAGAAAGCTCTGTCACAGAGCAGTTTGGATCCCTGCATGTGGTATCGGGATGGAAGAGAAGACTGTTTCTAGGTTAGCTGCGCTGCAGAAGCAGCAGAGATACTTGGCATAACATGGTATTGGCCCAGTTAATGCCTCAGATGTAGATCAAATTTGGGCCCTTATCTGTGCCTAATGCAGGGTGATTAGGACTCCATGCTGAGCGCTTCCCTGCTGGTTCTACAACATATGGATTGTGCAGTACAGAGGATGCGGTGAATATTATTGGAGGGAATTTTCTTTTTAATCACCAATCACTCCTTTCATGTTATGGCTTATAATTGATAAATGGCATTTATTAAAATTCCATACTATTGTGTTAAACAACTTAAAGGGATAGTTCACCCAAAAATGTTTATTACCCCATGATTTACTCACCCTCAAGCCATCCTAGGTGAATGTGACTTTCTTCTTTCAGACGAATACCATCGGAGTTAAATGAAAAAATGTCCTGGCTCTTCCCAGGTTAATGTCAGTAATTGGGGGCCGAGATTTTTGAAGCCCAAAAAAGTGCATCCATCCATCATAAAAAGTGCTCCATGTGGCTCCGTTGGGTTAATAAAAGCCTTCTAAAGCGAAGATTTATGTAAGAAAAATATCTTTAATTAAAACCGTAATATCTAGTTTCCGCTAACTAACTTCCACTAATTTCATATGCATAGACAACTATATTTACATTTAGTCATTTAGCAGACACTTTTATCCAAAGCGACTTACAAATGAGGACAATGGTCATTCCACCAGGAGGAAACATTTAATTTAAAAGTCTGTGAAAGTGACTATATTTAACTTAATGAAACTATATGCAAGTCATTTGTAGGCTGATGTCTTAAGGAGAAAATCTGTTCAGTTTTTCACTTAGTCAGTCGTTAGTGCTTAAAGGTTTAGTTCACTTTCAAATCAAAATTTCCTGATAATTTACTCACCCCATGTCATCCAATATGTTTATGTATTTCTTGCTTCAGTCGAAAAGAAATTAAGGTTTTTGATGAAAATATTACAGGATTTGTATCCACATAGTATTCAATGGACTCCAACGGTTGAAGGTCAAAATTACAGTTCAGTGTACAGTTCAGTTATAACGATACCAGACGAGCGATGAATGGTCTTATCTAGCGAACGGTCGGTCATTTAGAAAAATGAAATCATTTTAAATGCTTTATAAACACACAAATGCTCACCTGTTTTTGATGCGCATCCCAGACTTCACGTAATACGTAATGACATTTAAAAGGTCACGCTTGACGTAGGCTCCATCCTCATCTTCTCATCTCATCAAGTCTCATCGTCCGACATCGTTGTTTTACCTTTTAAACTCATTGAGTTGTAACTCCCTTCTTTGCCATTGACTCTGTACTTACGCCTTTTCAAGTCTGGGATATTCGTGAAGTCTGGCAGGCGCCGACATTTGAGCATTTGTGTTTATAAAGCATATACATTCTTTTTATTTTTCTAAATGACAGATCGTTTCGCTAGATAAGACCCTTATCATCGTCTGGTATCGTTTATAGCCCTTTGAAGCTGCATTGAAACTGCAATTTTGACCTTCAACCGTTTGGAGTCCATAGGAGCTAACTGTATGGATACAAATCCTGGAATGTTTTCATCAAAAACCTTATTTCTTTTCGACTGAAGAAAGAAATACATAAACATCTTGGATGACATGGGGGTGAGTAAATTATCAGGAAATTTTATTTTGAAAGTGAACTAATCCTTTAAATATCAGGTTCACCGATAAATTGCACCACTTGATTGGTCTTTAAGAATAGCACCCAGTACACCATGGGAAACAAGTAACTTTAATATTTTAATGTGTTGCTTGCATAAAATATTTGACTTTGAAGTTATTGATTATTTATTAATGAAATTATTTGAATTATTTATTACTCAGTATTGTAAGGCAGGTCATTCACCTTCAGAGATTACTGATTGATGTTTAACAAATCGCAGTTCTGTTTGGTGCCACTAATGGTGCAGAAATGTCAAACTTGATCTTTTATGATAAACTTTCTTTTTCAAGTTTTCAATGTTTCAGCAGTAATTTTTTCCTGACTTTCTCAAGTAGAACTGTTAACATTTTTGAACAGTTATGTTCACTTTGTCACAGTCATTTATCACACTGACCTCGCAAGAATTACCTCCTGTCATGGTCATTGATTTATAGGGTATATTATAAAAGATAAAATCCATCAATGAAGTGAGAACAAAAACGCTTGTTGAAGCCAGACACTGCATGAAAAGAGCTTGGCATATTTCACTTCGTTGAAACAGAAAAGAGTTTTATACCTTTTATACTGAAAATTCATTTCAATTGAACCATTCAGTTTAATTCACCTTCCACATTTTTACACCCACCTCATGTATGTAAAATCTATTCTGTTCTTTGTCTCCATTTGAAAATCAATAGCCATAATCTTTTATAGCCTCTGCCAACTGCATTTGTTCACAAAGCCCCCCTTCTCATTGGCAGTTGGTGTGTCTTTGCAGGTTTGTGATTGGCCGAGAGCGTCCAGGACAGCAAAGCGAGGTGGCTCAACTCATCAGTCAGACTCTGGAGCAAGAGAGACGTCAGAGAGAAATGATGGAGCAACAGTACGCCCAGTATGATGCTGATGATGACGAGGTGAGCACACAGAACAGCTTTCACGTCACAGTTTGTCTGAGCATGTCAGCGACTGTCTGAACAGTTTAATCAACTATCATGAGCCAGTTGGAGCAGGTTCAAATCTATTATCCATGATTCATCCATGCTACAAGCCTCAGCTTGTTACAAATTTGTCACATCAAAGTGCAACAGGATGAAGCAGTTCTGCTAGTGTAAAATCTATAGAACCTGTTCAGTCATATTCAAAATAATGGTAACACTTTAGTATAAGAACCAATTCTCCCTATTAACTAGTTAATAACCTCCCTACTATTAACATATTAGTTATTTATTAATACTTATAAAGCATACATTCTGATTGACCATATTCTATGTCCCTAATCCTAACCAATACCAAAACATAACAACAACTTTACTAACTATTAATAATCAGCAAATTAAGAGTTTACTGAGGCAGAAGTCATATATAATAGTTTGTTAATGATTTGGACCTTTAAAAAAAGTGTAACCAAAATAATACTATGAACCGTAGGCTTGCATATTTCTGGTTTATCAACGTTGTATAATTTCTCACAGTGTTTCTCACATATTTTCTGCTGGAAAGATAGGATAGTACCCCTAGTGCCCCAAAAACACTTGTTTCTCCATCTAAGTCTTCCTGTTGAAAGGAAAAATCTTAAATATAAAATGTAAATAACATATAAATCTGAAAATCTAAAACATAAATGTCAAGTTGTTTCCCCTTGACGAGGAGTTTTCAAAAAGCAAAGTAGGACTAATCATGTGGAACATTAGTATATGCATTTCCTTGCTGTATATTATTATTATACAATATATATATAGAGAGAGAATAAAAATGTATAACAAAATAATTTAACACATTTGGCAAATGTGTTGCTGTTTCGTTCAGCTTTTAACTTGAAATCCATGTTTACTCAAGTTTATTATTATTATTATTATCTTTATTAAATGTTCATCTCTTCTTCTCAGAGTAAAACATATTTTATAATTTAATAATTTTCTTTGACTTTAGTTCAACATAAATACAATCTTAAAGTATAACATTGATTATAACCCACTTTATATTTTGTTTTTCGCACACTAAAAATCAGTTTTACTACATAATAATAATATATTGTTGGCATGATATTTCTCCTGTGTTACAATTGAGATTTCAGCACTGTTACAATGTGTACTAAGGTTATTGAGAGCATGGAAAAACACCCACAGTGGCAGCTCTCTGCTCCATGGTGAGTTGATGGGGTTTGTTATATTACTAGTCACTGAGCAGTTATTGCTCAGTTCCCTCGGATCGGAGGGTGGCCTGGCTTTCCAAACAAGAGGGCCACAAGTCTGTTGTCACGTCTGTGACTATGCTTCATTTTCAATGGATTCAGAGCGGTGCATTACCATAATGCATGCAGCTCTGTCACAGCGGTGGGATTCTATACGAAAGCTATGGTGACTGACTGAAGAAAGGGTTGAATTAATTGCCCGCTACGATTCAGAGATAATTACATCAGTAGACCAGGCAATTTATACCTTGTGATTTGGAGGACATGGACAATTTAGCATTATAGTCTCTCGTGCAGCGCAGAATGATGCAAGACTCACACATACTAATGCAAGAATACATTTTTAATGCCTCTCTTTATTTGTCAGTGAGAATCTAAATTAGCATTTCGACTGGATGTGTGTGTTGATTTCAAAATTTTATCAAAATCTCACTTTAAACATTTAGCTGATGTCATTCTAATGGTTGCATGGTTTCATTTGCTCTGCGGTAATGATATTGTGCAGTGGCTGGCTCGGATGCAGATTGCGCTCTTGAAATGGATGTGCGATCAGCACTGTTTTATGATTCTGGCACAGGCGGCTTCTCCCAGCAGACAGGCTGCCCGTAAGGAATTGTAATGAATGTAGCAGTCCCTGCTAAAAGATTAGCATGTTTGCTAGTGGGTGGGTGTGTTTGCGAGTGCTAATGTGCCGTGTGTGTGTGTGTGTGTGTGTTTTGCTTGAGAATCAGCACATGTGAATGTCTGTTTAAATGTGTCATATCAGTGTCATGCGAGAGAGGCCTCAAAAAATGCAGGTTTAGGGGCTGGTGTGTTCACTGAGGCAGGATGGTGTGAACCTGCCTAAAACCTTGCTGTGCTATGGATTAGCAGCTGCCAAAACCATTCACATGTAAATGGCCTTAAAACAGCATGGTCCTGCAGGATATGGTGGTTATAAGGACATCCAAGAAAGGTTCTGAAAGGTTAGCGGGGATGGAACAGGCATACAGTAGCCTCAGCCACACTTATAAATAGGCCTATATGATTTTAAAAGCATTATGTAATATAAAACTAAAAAAGGATAGATTGTTTCATAACCTAATTTCTTTTGCCTTTTTTATAGTTACTTGTAACCAACCTTGACAGTAACTATGGACATCATGAATTTGTCATCAGTATATAGATTGTTTTTCTAGGGATGGATAAATAAGTAGTATATTGGTTATGAGTTGATGTTTGACATTTTTAATTGATCATACCTTTAGTTTTTTTATTAGTCAATATTGGATAAAATTGACTGAAAAATATAATATCAAGAAATTAATAATTTTCTCTCTCTCTCTCTCTCTCTCTCTCACTCACACACATACACACACACATATATATAAATAATACTGCTTATAATTGTTACAAATATATAATATTCTATCAATCTATGTGTGTGTGGTGTGTGTGTGTGTGTGTGTGTGTGTGTATATGAGGGCTGTCAATCGATTCAAATATTTAATCGTGATGAATCACATGATTGTCATGAGTTAACTCGCAATTAATCTCACATTTGTATTTGCTCTAAATGTACCTTAGATTAATACTTTTCGAGGTTTTTAATACTCTAATCAACATGGGCATGGACAAATATGGATGCTTTTTGCAAATGTATGTTTATTATTATTGAAACCATAGTCAGCATAGAGCATGAAGACTAGACATGTTTCAAAGGTCATAGATGTTTTTCACAGAACTTTGCACTGAGCAATTTACAGATACAAACCTGTTTACATTTTTGCAGGACAGGGCAGCTCACTTCTTCTGAACATGCAAAATGTACATAGCAATATTATTTATTATTTCACTTTTTCCTCTCTGTGCCCACATACTGTATTTTGATACAGCTAAATTTTCAATAAAACAGTTTTTATTGATATATTTGACTGTTTCTGTTGTCAGACAATGGGATGAATATGAAATAGTGACTGAAACGCGACCCATTAAGACTAGGCTACATAACCAGCTCTAACTTCCAAGATGTTAATCTGCACAAAAATCCTAATAATCGAGCCGTTGTCTTATGAAATCAAATACACATAAGATAATGACAATAGCTGTGTTGTGATTTCAGCTATACTTGCATGTAAAAATAGAGAAGCAAGTAACATAATATCTGTGTTTAACTGAATTAAAGCGCTGCTCTTCTCTGCCGCGCGCTGAACAGAAACTGAGCAGACACAGAGAGTGAAAAGGGGTCTGCAATGTTGCTAAGCTGGCAAAACTGTGCATCTCCATTTCTCCAACTACGGGTTGGGCCATGGGTCAAACAGAAAATACGCGCTGCGTTAATCGTGCGTTCATAAAATGTATGTTGTTAAAATGAATTTGCGTTAACGTGTTATTAAACATTACATTACATCAAAGTTTCACAAACTAGGGTTTGTAAAGGAACTGCAGCGGGGTTGTGAGTTTAATGAAAAGCTGACAATTAATTAAATAATAAAAAAATGTAATGAAAGTAAATCATTTTAAAACAAACTCCCTTTTGAGGAATGTCTCTTCACTCTGCGGCCATATCGCTTCCGGGCAGCTCGTACAAAATCTTAATGAATGGGGGAAACCTGAAATCTCAAAAACTGCTTCCTGAATTCACAATTAAATTACATTTGTCAAATCAGCAACAAAAATCTGAAATTAATTGCCCCATGAATGTTGTTTCTTATGCTCAAATAGTGTTTAAAAAGCATATTTTTCAGGCTAGACCAGCCAATGCGCACGTGGAGTCATAACGTGCTTACACAGCGCATGTGCATTGACTGGTCTAGTCAGGTTTCTATGGGAAATTTGGCTCTTTCATTTTGAAGGTGGGACTATTCCTCCATATTGCACATTGCAGTTTCTCCCATTCTAGGAGTGTACCACCTTTGTATTTCTATAGTCATTGTTTTAAATAAAATACTCACTAAAAAAGATTTACCTGCATGCCATGTGATCATTAATCAATATCAAAGAAACCGTGAACATGCAAATGTGATACTTAATACTTAAAGCTCAGGGGTAATTAAAGTAAATATATTTGGTGAATAAGGTTTAGATGACAAAAAGTTTTGGAATGCCAGCATTACATGTAACTAAGAAATAACGTGAATATGTGCATTTTATATAGTTATAATGAAACAGGTTACTTTAATGTTACTTTTTAAATATGAGCAGGGCTTGATCGTTTGTTTTTAATACAAGAAGTTCTATTTATAGCAAATGTAAAAGCCTTTCACACCTAAAAGTGTAATGAATAAACCTCAGGCTGAAGGAAGAGTAAATCACGTCTGTACAGTAGAACGCAGGAGAAGAAGGTTCAACACTCTTCAGCAATAAAAAAACTAAAAAATGAAGCACAATTGTTGTTTATCTAAAGTAATTTGAACTGGATCATCAAAGGTCAGCAGCAAACACATTGGTTAATAAAACGAGATTAGATATATTTGTGTTGTTTAACATATTTAATTATTGCAGGTTTGCATCATATTCTGAGTTTGCATTTCACTGTTTTAATTCATTTTGATGAATACTGAATCTGTTTTTTGCGAGTGGGATGAATTAATACACATTCACATTTAGTCTAGATTAGAACTACAGTAAGATCATGTTCACACAGCGCACTGTCAATCAATAAATGGAAAAAAAGTAACTCAGATATTTTCGAGTAAATTAAAAAGTAATGCATTACTTTACTAGTTACTTGAAAAAAGTAATATTATTACATAACTCGCGTTACTTGTAATGCGTTATCCCCAACACTGGAAATCAAAATATTGAGAAGATTGCCTTTAAAATTGTCTAAATGAACTTCTTAGCTATGCATATTACTGATCAAAAATTTAGTTTTCAATTTTATGCATGTTATACTACGGAATCACTAAGATGTGCTTGCTAGAGCATTGCTTCATGATAGCTAGGGTGTTCTGTGGGTTGTTACGTCGTTGTTTACTAGCTCAAGTAAAAAAAAATTGTGGTCCTTAGATGTTGTTTGGGATATGAAATATGTTTTATTTATTTATTTATTTATTTATACTTTTTTGTGTTTTGGCCAGTTTAACTATTTAAAATGTAATAGTACATCTCAGTTAGCTGTGCAGAACAAGGTAAAGTTCACATTTCAATTGGCTAAGCATACCAGTTATTATAAAAGCTAAAAAAAAAATTTTTAGGATATGAAATGGTCTAGTATCTGTATTGTTATTAAGAAAATACAGCATCCTGGACACACAATGTAAAGTTGTTCAGCCTATTAAAGATAGAAACCCTTCACATCGATTGCTCCAGTAAATGCAGTGTGGATGTTTATTCCCATGTGGCCGTGCCCAGACAGGAGAGTATGCCACGGATGAGGAGGAGGAGGCGGGCCAGATGGGAACAGACAGAGATGTGGCCATTGAGGTTTTCGAGTTACCTGAAAACGAGGACATCATCTCACCATCAGAACTGGATTCCACCAAACTTTATCAGAAGTTTCGAGAGGTAAACTATGATTGCATGCATTTTTTTAAAGGATCAATGAAAGGAAGTACCTTTAGAAACCCTGAAAAAGTCAAACTAAATATTAAGTCAGCTGTCAGCTTTTTGTTCTGTCTAAATACAGATACAAATTGTAATTTTGTTGTTTTGGCAATACATTTGAGCTATTTTATGTTAAGAAATAGTTTATCTTTTAAGCTTTCTAATCATCAAAGAATCATGTTTTCAATATTGATAAAGTTTCTTGAGCAACAAATCAACATATTAAAATTATTTCTAAGTAATGGCTACGCAACATGAATACATTTAACATGTATTACAATCATTATTTGGAATTTTAATAAACTGTAAATTGTAATACATTCTTTTATCTTCACTCAATTGCTGCTGATTAGAATCCATATTCTTTTTCGAGAAATGGTGTCACTCATTCCTCAGTAGTCTATTTCCTGCTGGCTCTCTGCTGTTCTTTCTCTTGAGTCTTGCTGAGAGAGAGAGTGTTGTCATGCAGAGAGAGCCTCTCTGGTCAGTTTCCTTTGAGACAAGGACTGTCCTTGATCATCCACTCATCTTTCTTCTACTCTCTCTTATCCGTTTATGTCTACAGCTGCAGATTAAACACACTGTCACTGAAGCTGAGATCCAGAAACTCAAGAACAAGGTAAGAGGCTACTGTATTTACTAATGTTATTTCCCCTCACAGAAAGCTACAAATTGGATGTTTTTTACCCAACTGGAATTTGCAGTATGTTGTAGGAAAAGAACGTCTCAGGTTACGTATGTAACCATAGTTCCCTGAGAATGGGAACGAGACGCTGTGTCCTCTAGGGGTCGCTATGGGAACGCCTTCAGCGTGACCGGTGTCTTGAAGCATGAATACAAACACCCAATGCACTTGACATTGGCAGCTGGACGCTTATGACGCAAGCTAATGAGCATCTGCGAGCATAAAAGGGCACCTGTGGAACACATCATCGCCATCATAGACTAGCTCACCAGAGTATGGCTCTCGGAGTGGAGGTCTAAGCGACTCTCCAGATTGAGAGGAGACTTCTACACTCATACAACAGCTGGTGAGGCTCAAGAAAGAGCATGCACACAGTACTGTCTGAGTGGAGGCTTCAGCAGAATGACTCTCTAAACGAGAGGAAGCCTAGCAACACTCAATCCGAGTAGGGGAGCTCTTAAGGTGGAGGCCTCAGCATGGCGACTCTCTAGGCGAGAGGAGGCCTGGCTACACTCAACGCCAGAGGCAGTTTGTGAGGCTCCTCAGAGCCTACCTCCTTTGCTGCCAGAGACGGAGCTCTGAAGAGTGGAGGCTTCAGCAGAGCGGCTCTACTGAGGGGAAGCCTAACAACACTCAACCCTGGTTAAGGGGCTCTTAAGAGTGGAGGCCTCAGCATGACTCTCTAGAGCGAGAGGAGGCCTGGCTACACCCAACGCCAGAAGCAGTTAGGTGAAGCTCCTCGAGCCTACCTCCTTTACTGTCAGGCGGAGCCCTGGAGAGTGGCGGCTTCAGCCAAAGAACTCTCTTAAACGAGAGGAAGCCTAGCACACTCAATCCGGGTAGGGGAGCTCTTAAGAGTTGAGGCCTCAGCCTGGCTACACTCAACGCCAGAAGCAGTTAGTGAGGCTCCGAGGAGCCTACTTCCTTTTACTGCCAGAGACGGAGATCTGAAGAGTGGCGGCTTCAGCAGAACGGCTCTCTACTGAGAGGGAAGCCTAGCAACACTCAACCCTGGTTGAGGGGCTCTTAAGAGTGGAGGTCTCAGCATAACGACTCTCTAAAGCGAGAGGAGACCTGACTACACTCAGCGCTACAGACAGCTAGCGAGGCTCACAATAGAGCCTACATACTAACAGTGCCATCTAAGCGGAGCCCTGGAGAGTGGCGGCTTCAGCAGAATGACTCTCTTAAACGAGAGGAAGCCTAGCCACACTCAGTCCGAGTAGGGGAGCTCTTAAGAGTGGAGGCCTCAGCCTGGCTACACTCAACGTCAGAAGCAGTTAGTGAGGCTCCTCAGAGCCTACCTCCTTTTACTGCCAGAGACGGAGCTCTGAAGAGTGGAGGCTCCAGCAGAACGGCTCTCTACTGAGAGGGAAGCCTAACAGCACTCAACCCTGGTTGAGGGGCTCTTAAGAGTGGAGGTCTCAGCATAACGACTCTCTAAAGCGAGAGGAGACCTGACTACACTCAGCGCTACAGACAGCTAGCGAGGCTCACCTACATACTAACAGTGCCATCTAAGCGGAGCCCTGGAGAGTGGCGGCTTCAGCAGGAGGACTCTCTTAAACGAGAGGAAGCCTAGCACACTCAATCCGAGTAGGGGAGCTCTTAAGAGTGGAGGCCTCAGCCTGGCTACACTCAACGCCAGAAGCAGTTAGTGAGGCTCCTCAGAGCCTACTTCCTTTTACTGCCAGAGACGGAGCTCTGAAGAGTGGAGGCTTCAGCAGAACGGCTCTCTACTGAGAGGGAAGCCTAACAACACTCAACCCTGGTTGAGGGGCTCTTAAGAGTGGAGGCCTCAGCATGACGACTCTCTAGAGCGAGAGGAGGCCTGACTACACTCAACGCCAAAAACAGTTAGTGAGGCTCCTCAGAGTCTACTTACTGCCAGAGACGGAGCCCTGAAGAGTGGCGGCTTCAGCAGAATGACTCTCTTAAACGAGAGGAAGCCTAGCACACTCAACTTTCTTTTTTATTTTTTTGGCTCGCAAGCGCCCCTCGGTGCATCGGCGCATATGAGCGCTCGCGCCTCCCTTCAATGTCAGCATAATTAGCAATGCTCTACATCACGGGGCAGACAAGCTGAGAAGCACTTCCTGCTGGATCAGAAGATGTATTTACAGACAATACATCTTCCTCCCGCAGTCTACTCTCGTCAGCCGCTGTTGAGCGCGAGATGAAAAATTCCTCTCTTGAACTCGTTACGCAAGCCCCATCTGCGATCGCCGCGAACTCAGTCTCTTCACTGCCTCAGCAGCGGCTGGACCCGAGCCGCGGGGGGCAGATGATCACAGCAATTCTCTCAAGAAAAGGGACGAGCAAGAGCGTAGCTTTTCCCAAAGAAAAGGCTCACAATGAACGCACTCCATTCCCTCGAAAACAGAGCGCGTGCTCTCCGCCCAACGCATAAGTCGTGTGTGTCATCTGGTGTCAGAAACGCTGACACGGATCGGCACACCTCCTAAAGCGTTTCATAATACTCACACTTCAGAAACAGAGTCCCCTGAAGAGAAAAAAGAGGATGATGTGTTCCACAGGTGCCCTTTTATGCTCGCAGATGCTCATTAGCTTGCGTCATAGGCGTCCACCTGCCAATGTCAAGTGCATTGGGTGTTTGTATTCATGCTTCAAGACACCGGTCACGCTGAAGGCGTTCCCATAGCGACCCCTAGAGGACGCAGCGTAGAAGTTCCCTTCGGAAGGGAACAACTGGTTTTTATTGCAAGTTCCCTTTATACTTCAGAATTTTTTGTTTGTTATCATTAAAAAGTAAGCAAGAGGAAAGTGCACCCACATGACCTCAGACAGGCAGCAAAAAATATATAAAAATCTGTGTTATTTTAGAATTATTTACTATTATACACTGCTATAATATTTATTCATATTTTGAATTAGTTTTATATTTATATTGTCATTTCTCATATTTATTTTGTTATTGTTTCAACTTGGCTTTAATTATTGTTTTAGTTTTAGTCATTTTATTTCAGTTAGAATGATAAGGCATAGTGTTTAATATTTAAGTTTTAGGTTTTTGTTGAATATTTATATTTTATCTTAGCTTTCTTTATGTACTAAAAAAGTAATTTGATTTTATTTAGTCTCAGTTTTAGTAAACAAAAACAACACTGACAAAAATCTGATGTTTTTGTTGCAACCGACTCAAATCTTTGTTTTGTATCTTGTAGTCTGAACAGCAAAAACAGCAAACCAAATAGTGTTTTCGTCAATCAGAACATGATGCATCTTGATCTTCAAATATACCTTTTTTACTCACACTTTCCTTAGCTAGTGGCATTCACTACGTGCTAGTGGTATTCACTACGTAGTGAATGAGGGAACGAGTCAGCGGTTTTGGACAGTATATGCATGAATGCTTAAAGCACCTTCTCTTAAGCACCTTGTGAATTCAGTGGTAAATGTCATGTTAGACTTGTGCAGAATCACAATCTTAGCTTTCCACACTGACGGCTACTCTCAGTTGTTGTCTGAGAAAATCTCTTGGCATAGTGCTGACATTTACATAATTATAATAGTAACCCATGTTGATGCACCGGATATTGACTGCCTGAACAAACATCAGATTTCACCACTTGTAAATTGACAGTGTAGATCAGTGTTTCTCAACCCTGGTCCTGGGCGCTCCCCAACACTGCACATTTGTGACCCTGGACCACAAAACCAGTCTTAAGTCGCTGGGGTATATTTGTAGCAATAGCCAAAAATACATTGCATGGGTCAAAATGATCCATTTTTCTTTTATGCCAAAAATCATTAGGACATTAAGTAAAGATCATGTTCCATGAAGATATTTTGTATATTTCCTCTCGTAAATACATTAAAACTTAATTTTTGATTAGTAATATGCATTGCTTAGAACTTCATTTGGACAAACTTATAGGCAATTTTCTCAATATTTAGATTTTTTTGCAACCTCATATTCCAGATTTTCAAATAGTTGTATCTTGGACAAATATTGTCCAATCCTAACAAACCATACATCAATGGAAAGCTTATTTATTCAGATTTCAGATGATGTACTCAATTATTTTGTATGTCTCCCTTATCTGACACACCCATTTCAGGTCCTGGAGTTTCTTCTAATGAGCTCATGAGTTAAATCAGGTGTGTTTGATTAGGGAGACACACAATGTGCTGTGTTGGGGGGGTGCCCAGGACCAACACTGGTGTAGATAGTCACAGCTAAATTTGAATTTGTTTATGGTGTGAACAAATTTATATTCCGCCAGCTCATAAGAAGACATGTTGGCATGTGTATATTTCATTCAATGTATCATTCCTGTAAAATAAAAGTAGTATGCACGTGAACATTTCTTAAGTTAGTAAATTGGGTCGGTTTTGTTTTCATGCTGTCTTATGTCCATTTAAACAGTTCACTATATGCTCTATTGACTTTGTGGGATTTTTACCTTCTTTTCCTCCCTGTGTCTCCATCCTGGTTTCTCTTTTTAGCTGGCTGCAGTGGAAAAAGAGAAGGCACGATGGGAGAGAGAGAAGACACAGCTCAAGCAAAGCATTGAGGATAATAAGGAGAGGATGCTAAAACTGGAGAGCTATTGGATCGAGGCTCAGACGCTGTGCCATACGGTCAATGAGCATCTAAAGGAGGCCCAAAGTCAGTATCAGGCCCTGGAAAAGAAATACAACAAGGCCAAGAAGCTCATTAAGGACTTCCAGCTGAGGTACAGATTCTGAGATGATCGAAGCGCACCTTAACTATGTGCTTTAAACATAAGAGAATTCATAGAATACTAATTACATTTCAGGTAATTATAATACCGGTGCAGTGCTGAAGAGAAAAATCTTGATTATATGGTTGCTGTTCTATCACAAAAGACCATGAATGGTAGTAAAATAACTTCTACGTTTTTAAAGTAGATGCATTCTTAAACTCTGTTATTTGCCTTGCTGTCTGCTGCCTACATAGGGAGCTGCCATGTTAGGTAGCATACTAACCATCATGGAACCTTCTAGGCAAACCAAATTGGATACACATATAGGTATATAAACCCTCTTCAAAAGTTTGGTTTCGGTTAGATGTTTTATATTTAACAAGGCTGCATTTATTTAATTAAAGCGTTAGTTCACCCAAAAATGAAAATTAGCCCATGTTTTACTCACTCTCAAAGCATCCTAGGTGTATATAACTATCTTCTTTCAGACGAATCCAATCGGGGGTTATGTTAAAAAAATGTCCTCGCTCTTCCAAATATTTGAATGTGAGTAGGTGGGTGTTTTTGTTCAACAGTCCAAAAGTAGTCAAATAAAGCATGCGCATCCATAATAAAACATGCATCACATGGGTTCAGGGGTGAATAAAGGCCTCCTGTAGCTAATCGATGCGTTTTTGTAAGAAAAATATCCATATTTAAAATGTTATAAATACTTTTTTCTCACTTCTGCTGACTGTCATGCGTGCAAGCCAAGATGAAAGTCATATGCACTTAGGATGCTTTGAGAGTGAGTAAAACATGGGCCAATTTTCATTTTTGGGTGAACTAACCCTTTAATTAAAACCAGTAATATTTTGAAATATTATTACAATTTAAAATAGCTGTTTTCTATTTGAATATATTTTAAAATGCAATTTATTCCTGTGATGCAAAGCTGAATTTTTGGCAGCTGTTACTCATCTTCAGTGTCACATGATCCTTCAGAAATCATTCTAATATGCTGATTTGGTGCTCAATAATTATTTTCTATTATCAGTGTTAAAAACTATTTTGCTTAATATTTTGGTGGAAACTGTGATATTTTTTTGTTTGTTTGTTTTTTAATAGAAAGTTGTTTATTTGAAATGGAAATAATTTTTAACATTACATATGTCTTTAATGTCACTTTTGATTGTTTTAAGGCATCCTTGCTAAAAACTAAAAACTTAAAGTTTTCGTTTCTACAAAAATACAGATAAATGATACTGTAAACAGGATGAAATTACTAAAACTCATGTCAGTGGAGTTCGACATTAGCATGTTGCTAAGCTAACAGCACAATACCCTGTTTTAAAAATAAACAGCACATACAAGTAGTATGTATAGTGGTATTTCTTATTTAATTAAATTGAAGTATTTTATATAATTTTAACTGAATTAATTGTATTTATAATTAATATTGATAACATCACTTTGCCCACAATCTAGGATGGATTGTGAGCATGTTGTGTATATTATGGGCAGAGGTGGAAAGAGTACAAAAATATTCTACTCAAGTAAAAGTACCATTACATTACTGAAATTTTACTTAAGTACAAGTAAAAGTACCAGTCTAAAAATATACTCAAGTAAAAGTAAAAAGTAGCTCATTTAAAATTTACTCTGAGTAAAAATTACTTAGTTACATTTTAACAATGGGAGGGAGGGAAACATGTGATAGACCAAAGGTGTCAAACTCAGTTCCTGGAGGGCCACAGCCCTACACAGTGTAGATATTACCCTAATTAAACACATCTGATACAGATAAACTAATCATTTAGGCTTATTTGAAAACTACATGGTGTGTGTGTTGGAGCAGGGTTGGAACTAAACTCTTTAGGGCTGTGGCCCTCCAGGAACTGAGTTTGACACCCCTGGGATAGGCCTATAAATCTCAAACTAGGTGTTTTTAATTAAATGAATCGGTTAATTAGAATAATAAGACATTTGGGCTGTTACCAGGCAAATTAAATCAGTATCAACAAAATGCATCTTTGCAATGCAGAGGAAATGCAGAAGCTTCATCTGAAGTGGCATAGATGTATTACACACTGACATGAATGCATTTAGCCTGCAGTTACAAATGCAGAAATAATGTTTTGATAAATAAGACATAAAATGTGACCCCGAACCAGAAAACCAATTTCCTAAATTGCGATTTATACATCATCTGAAAGTTGAATAAATCATATTTCCATTGATGTATGGTTTGTTATGATCGGACAATATTTGAAAATCTGGAATCTGAGGGTGCAAACAATCTAAATATTGAGAAAATCTCCTTTAAAGTTGTTCAAATTAAGCTCTTAGTTTTTATATATTTACAGTAGGAAATTTACTAAATACATTAATGGAACATGATCTTTACTTAATATGCTAATGATTTTTGGCATAAAAGAAAAATGTATAATTTTAACCCATACAATATATTGTTATACCCCAGCGACTTAAGACTGGTTTTGTGCTCCATGCCAGGGTCACAAATGTTAAATAGACATTTGAAATTAAAAAATAAATAAATCAAAAGATACTTTAAATGTTAAATTAGAACCACCAGTAGGTGTCAGCAAGTCACTCATAAAGTGAGTCATTGCGATTGAACAGAATCATTTAAACGGTTAATTCATTCAGGAACAAAACACGTCATTGCTTAGAGTCAGAGACGCAAAACTGTGTATGGAATTATTTTTGCTGTCGAAATAGAGCAAAAACAGGCAATATGGTGTCTAAAACGTAAGTCTCTTAATTAACTTCTTGTTTTTTTAACTGTTGTAAAAAGAAAAACTACAGGCCTGTGTAATCATGGTGATTTTTTGAGAAAAACGGCATTCTTCATGTGATGTTGACTTACTATATTAAATTATATAAATATATACATTTTCTGCTTCTATATCTTCAATTTTGTGATCATTCTAAACGCATTTTAACAGACTGAATCACGCAGTGAAAGAAAGCAGTCCAAATGCACGCGGACTAGTCTTATCTAACATTACTAGATTTCACGGCACACTGTTTAGAGTGATTTGTTTGGTTTTTGGCAAAATACTGATAATGTCAAATCGCACATCGTTAAAACAACAATTACTATATTATCTCAGATGATATTGCACACCCTGCACCACTGTCTTTTTGGCTCATTTGTGCAAAACCTTTTGCTAAACCGTCAAAGCTTCATTTTAACCACCAATGCAACGATGCAAGTATTTACCTTACGTTACCTCTACATGCTTGCTACAGGCGATGTCGAGATGTTATAAGCTGCTCGGTCTCCCGAGGCAAACACAGCTTACACTGCATAATAGAGCATGAATATGGCCAGGGGTTCACTTCATTCCTTTGAGTTCAACTTCAGCAGAATACGACGGGTTTGGTTTTCAGCTGGGTCTGCACCATTAACGCCTGTCTTGTCCGTCTGCATTTTTCTTGTGATTTTAGCGCCCGTTTCTTCTTCTGCCCATTTTTTACTGCAGTTGTTTCCACGGAGCGATTTTTTTTTACTCAGTAACGAATGTGTTTTAAAATGTAGCGAAGTACAATACTTCACACAAAATATACTTAAGTAAAAGTAAAATTACAGATTAAAAATATTACTTAAAAAAGTACAAGTACACAAAAAAGCTACTCAATTACATTAACGCGAGTAAATGTAATTCGTTACTTTCCACCTCTGATTATGGGATTGGCTTCTCCACAAATGATACATGGCATGTTGGATTTGAACAATTTTGTCAACCGAATTCTTTGTCAAGAATGTGTTTGTGATGCAGCCTTCTAGGTTTTAGCACAGGGCCCTGGTAACAAGAAATTGCTTGTAGCCATGTACATACAAAGTCTGTTCTACTGTAAAACAGCTGTCATGCTGGACCAGGTATATGCTGACGTAGCTGGTCGATTAGCATGGTGACGCTAGAAGATCCAAATCACAGATATGAGTGACTAGCCTTTTCAACAGGGTAGATATTGTACTTAAAAGCAGCTTAAGCTATAAACTGAAAAGATACATCGCAATTATATAATTATGAACTGAGTTTAATCTTCCTAATGTTTTTTCTGGTTGAAGGTTGTGAGAATCTCAGCACTCATTCCTCAAGTCTAAACGTGTGTGTGAGCTGATCTCTGTGGTCATTTCTATCACAGCTCCTCTCCTCTGAAGCCTAACTGCCTTTAAGTGTGGTTTCCCTTCAGGCATTATTGCCATAGTTAACTACAGTGTCGCTGTCTATCCATGCCGACAAGCCTGATTAAGCAGTCATGGCACTCCAATGTACGAGAAGTCTCTCCGTTGGCAGTAGTTTGATAGATTTCTTTGTTGTTATTTGCTTAAATTAGGTTTTCTGCTCTCGAAGCCATTCGAAATAGACTAATAGGTCCACGCAAACCCGTCTCAGCCCATATATGAGCACAAGCATTATTGTCCTTTTGCCAAATCTCTGTCTTTGCTTGCTTTCAGAGAGATGGAGTTTGCTCAGAGAGACGATGCAGAGAAGAAGAGGCTGGAGGAGGTGGAAAAAACTAATTTGGCTGAAATCCAGAGTCTTCAAGTTAGGGTAATTACCTACACACACACACACACACACACACATCAGTGCATTTCATGGCAACTGTCTTGTACTGTGAAATCATCCAAGTCTGTTTGCTTAAGTCAGTTTTTGAGCCTGCATGGAAAAGGTATATCGCAACTGAGCAAGCTTCTTAAATGTTTTGCAGAAAATTTGGATGAGACAAAGCATAGGAACTATATTAAAACATTACAGACCGTTTCAGTTTGAATATTAATTAGGTAACACCCAGTAGTGATCTCCTGAAGGTCAGGTGAATGAGTGTGTTAATAAATGGTGTCTTATTAGTATGCACAATTCATTGGGAGTGAATTCCACCTTTGAACAACCAGTAACAGAATTTTTCTGTTAAATATCACAGTTCCTACTTTTATTGTAGTTAGATATGATACATAAAAGGCCTGTAATTAGCTTTTACAACCGTCATACCATGAAGTGGGCCACATACATGGGCCATAAGAAACCATAAAGAGTAGAACATATAAAACATCTGTTTAACTTATGATATCAATTTTAAAAGAGCTTTTTTCATAGGAGTGTATTACAAAAGTTTTGGGTCAGTAGGATTTTTTTTAAAGAAATTAATACTTTTATTCAGTTATTGTATCAAAAATACCCAGACAAAATTCACAATCTCTACATGAATATTAAGCAGCTCAAATGTTTTCAACATTAATGAAAGAAGAAATATTTACTGAGTACAAGTCAGCATATTAGATAAATTTAAGAAGGGTCATGTGGATTAATAACTGCTTAAAGTTCAGTTTTGTTATCACAGGAATAAATACAATTACAAAAAAATATATATATATGAAAATAAAAAAACTTTATTTTAAATTATACAAATATTTTACAGTATTACAGTATTTTTCATCAAATAAATGTAGCCTTGGTGACCATAAGACACTTCTATACTATATAGTCCATATGTGTATTGTATAAAACTATAGCATGTGTGGTTTTGTATAGATTGCTACACTGGAGTCAGAGCTGACGCAGCTGATGAAGCAAAATGGCATCCAGGTAAACAATAACAACAACAGTGCTGAGAGCCGAGCCCAGCTGACTGAGAGACTGACAGCCTTACAGTGTCCTAGGAGAAGTGTTGCTGGAGGAGGTGAGTCACAAAAACACACATACACACACCTCAACACTCACCCACTGGCTCATTAATTACCAAAATGATCATCCGTCTTCTGTTTGACAAGTGTCCTCAAACCAGACCTCATATAAACACACACACTCTCACATACCAGGACACTTTATACAGCAGGTCGTTTTTTTGCACCCAAACTATTAATAGTGATATAGTGGTAGGTGAAGCACCATACAGGTACCAGATGGGCATCATCATAATGTGACAGGAAACAATTAACACATTGGACAAATTTCCCTTTCAGTCTCAATTAAAGCTGTGCTTATCAGAAAGATAGGAGGAAAAGAGATGGGTTTCAGCTACAACAGAGGGGAAGTATGTCAAATGCGATGTATAAAGCACACCCAGTATTCCATGGCCTTTATTTAAAGCCACAGTGTTCAGTGATGATATGAAAAATATTGCATAATGCATGTTGATGAGCTAATAATAAAAGTGTTTTTTATTGTTGTTATTTTATTTTTAAATAGCAAAAATAATAAAATATATATAAAACATAGTAGTAGTAGTAGTAGTAATAATAATCATAATGATAGTAATTTGAATACAAATAATTAAATAATAATAATAACTAAAGTAAAAATAATTTATATTATATTTTCAATACATTGACAGCTGAACAAACAATACTCTGGCACATAGCAGTGCGACATATAAAAAAAAATATTTCTGTACTTCATAGCCTCTCTTCAAATTAAATATGTCGAGCACTTTCTGCTTATGTAACAGTATCTCTCTGTAATAAACTCCCTTCTGCACCAATGCCCCCACACCTTCTCTCATTTTGAACTCTGATCTTAAAGCTGCACACAACTGAGGTTTGTTATTGAAATTAAAGCAGCATCATTCTTCTCAGGCACTTGATACTTCACACCTCACACACTCAATAGTAATGGATGCACTGACCCTTCAAATCTGCCTATTTTGAATCCGCTATGATTACTGTGATGAGAGTGGACAGCGCTGGAAAACTGATTGGATGCATTGTGACTGAATGAGGCAGATTATGAGGAAGTGCTGCCGCAGGGACGGCCTCGGTTCACTTCAGTTTCCTGCCTCTTCTGCAGGAAACCTCTCTGCCCTGTTTCCAACAAGAGCCCATTTCATTTCAAATGTCTGTTAATAGCATATGACGCTACGGGACATTGTATCATATAAACAAACTAGCCAGAAGTCTGTTGTAGGACTATATGCTTTCATCAGACAAAGTACCTGATATTTGGCTTTGTTTTTTTTAGCTTAAAGCTATTTTTCCCCGTGTTAAAATACGTTCTCCTATCCTAGTTAAATGAGCAGTGAGAACTATAGTTGCAGGAAAATGTGTAGTATGTGAATTTGATCTGATCTTAGACAAAATCACAACAACAGACAAACGCCATTTGCTTAAACACACAAACAATGATATGATTGCATGTATGTATTGAACACGCGTAAATATTCAGTGCTGGATGAAAAAAGAATGTTGAAAAAAGTGGTGGTTGTTCCACCCTAAACCTCCTCCAAATGATTCCCATAATTGCAGATCAGGCCTGCACTATGGTTGGGAGGAATTTTGCACCATTTATTTTTCCGTATAGCTACAGTTCTTGGGATGTCTGGTGTGCAGCGCTCTCTTGAGGTTGTCTCAGTTGGGTTGTGGTCAGAGCTCTGATTGGGCCAGAAGGCATATTTTCTTACTTGAAATCCGTTATGTGAGTGTTTTTCATTGTTTTGGCTCCAGGTTTGCTAGAGATGTTATGAATTATTAGAGAAATACTGTGTTTACACTGTGCGTTTACATGATGTGTTTAGTGTAGAACATGGTTTAGGCTCGGCAAAATTTCAACTCTACACACACGCACATATATGTATAACAAACATTTTACATTTTAATTTATTCAGTGTCGCATCCGCTGATTTGGTGCTCAAGAAATATATATAGAAATGTTGCTGTTTTGCCATATGTTTATATTATGTAATTGTATGGATCTGTTTTGTATGCTAGAACTGGACGAGCTGACAGGAACCAGAGGAACTCACCCTGAGAGAAACGAGAGAGTAAGACTCACTTTCACACACACCAAACACCTCTCAGACACAGGACATTTAAGCCAGATGCACTGCTAAAGAATGAAAGTCCATTCTAATCTCATGCTTAATTCATGAGTATGTGTAGAATGTCAGCTTTCTATGGTTACAAAATGCTCCATTAACATTACATGTATTTATGATGTATGAATGGTCATAGCTGTAACTTTATTTTCTTTACTCTGAATTCGTTTTTTCCCCATCACTGGTTCTTTGGTGGGATAGGATCACAAAACAAGAGAAAAGCTAGAACATGTTATTGTACATGCTGTTCTTGTACGGTAGGATCAAGTTGCAAATTGTTGTTGCCTAAGGGCCTGTTTTTACCTATTTAGCATATTTTTTTTAGGTTTCCTGAGAAAACATTTACATTGTTTCCTCTCTCAAATCCTAAACCACACTGTGTCTAACTGTTGTAAGTGTCTGTAATAACCACAATACAGTACGTATCTGCGAAGAAAAAGGAAGTACTGTTGGGTCAGCAAAAACAAACAGGAAACCACTTATTGTTGCAAAGAGCATTCTTTTTGGATGTTTAACCCCTCTCTTTCTTTCTGTTGCTGTCTGTAGGGCTCCACAGAGGCCAGGCTCAGGCACCCGCAGCCTCAGCAGGGACCTGATAATGAGGGTAGATGCACCAAACCATTAATAACTGATTAGCTCTCAATTACAGGCCTAATCAATTATGCTTAAAGCCTGAGAGACACAGTGAAGAAAAGTCCCTAAAGAAAAGATAACATAATAAGAGGAGCAACTGAAGTAATAAATATGGCCTCTATACAGTAAATGTTCCCATTTGTCTCTGCCTGATATTTCTACAGGCTCTTCAGCAAGTCGCGATGAGAAATCTAGCAAAAACGTACTAGATTTGGGGTAAGATGGTGCCAATTCTACATTTACAGTGTGATTATGATGTGTAAAAGTACATTATAGCTTTATGAAGTTGTCAGAATGAATGCAAAAGACACAAACCTTCTGTCTGTTGATGTAAACTGCTGTTCAAAAGTAATGTTAGTAATGTTTTTGAATGAAGTCACCTATGCTCAACAAGACTGCATTTGTTTGATCAAAAATACAGTAAAAATTGTAACATTATGAAATATGTTTACAATTTAAAACAACTGGCTCCTATTTTAATATATTTAAAAAATACATTTCCTGTGGTGGCAAAGCTGTATATTCAGAAGGCATTACTTCAGTCTTCAGTTTCACATGATCCTTCAAAAATCATTCTAATATGCTGATTTGGTCCCAAACAAATCAATAATATCTTGAAAACAGCTGTGCTGTTTAATATTTTTGCTTAATATTCTGCTGTTTCAAGATTCTTTGAATGGAAAGTGTTAAAGAACAGCATTTATTTGAAATGGTAACATTCTAAATGTCACTACTGGTTTTAGATCAATTTAATGCATCTTATTTAAAAGTATAAAAACAAAATTATTACTGGCACCAAACTTTTGAATGGTAGTGTAGATTCAATACAAGAAACTGTATATTACTGATGGGAATTGTAACAAGCTTCTGCTAATATTTTCAGATCTTCTCCGAGGAAGAGTAAAGGGAAAGAACAGGATCCAAAAGGATCTCCTGGTAAAAGGTAAATAAAGAGCCACATATCTAACATAGTGTAAGTGGTAACATTCAGCCTACCTACAAATGAAATAGCAGGATTTTTGAGATCCTTTTCATAGCAATGTCAGGATAAATGCATTATAACCTAAGTCTCGTGAATTGTATAGTACGTGCCCAGCTGTGCCTTTAAAACGGAGGTCTCCAGGACTGCAAGAGGAATAAAAGTGCAAAAGAGCTTCCACATAAATTAAAAAGGAATAAATCTAAGAAAATATTTTTAGCTTGGATTTGGTACGATTTTGTCCTTGGATTTAAAGTACAACGCTTTTTTCTCATCTTACCCTCCTAATTAATATGGACTGGGCTGGCCATCTCCGATGTGCCAGACTTCAGGACATACACACACATTTTGCTTTCGAATGAATCTTCAGTGATTCAAAGAATTGCTTAATCGGTGGTTAAAGGGAATTGCTCAGCAGATGCAAGTTTTATTTCCTCTGGGAACAAACGGATGACCGGTTATATCCCACAGTGTCACAGTCCCTGGATTCAAACCGCAAATTACAATTGACTTAATGCAAAAAAAAAAAAATTACGGCTGAACCTTAAGTCTGTAAAGCAGTGAAATAAATGCATCTCTCACCTGTGAGTATGATCTGTCCCAGCTCTTGTCAGCGTCTGTGCCATGTACCAGTCATTATGTATGCTTGAATAACCGGTCTCCTCTCTTTAGCTCCACAGGGCCTTCAGCAGAGAACAGTCCTGAAAGATGCAAGAGCAAGGTGAGAGATCTCACACAGGTGAATGTATAAACATATACATAAGTATATATTTAGATGTTTTAAATATAAGTGCCTGCTGCCTATTTAGTGATAATAACCTCCCTCTGCTGTGGTGCATTTCCATTGAACAGAAATCTTTTTCCTGGACACGCTTCTTCTCCTATGCATTTTATGTGGTACTCTATCAAGTCATGTTTGTTCAGATCCAAGGCTAATCAGATGTTTCTCTGATTTTAGCTGTAGAAATAAAGTAGTTGCGCATTACTGTTTTATTGTTGCTGAATTATTATAAAGTTTTGGGAAATTTCCTTCAGCTGCATGCATTTCTGGCTCTCATACTCTTTAATGTTTTCATCTTCTTATAACACACGAATATAATACACAATGAAATCTTGTATTAAGTTTGAAGGACAAAAACTGTGGCCTGCTACCCATGCTGAGTCAAGGCATTCATTTTTTTTGTGCCAGCAAACAGCCCAACATATTTTTATGAGTATTTTTATATTCAGTTCAGAATCTCTCTCACGGACTTTGAGGTGTCGGAGACAACCAGACTGGTAAACATGTCCATCTCATCTGTGTGTATAGTCTCTACAGGGATGAGATTGTGTCTCTTCAAAAAATGTTTGACGTTGAGAGATTTTCAGCAATATTTTACAGAGAAAACGTCCAGTGAACATAACGCCATTTGATTCTTGAAACTGTGACCTTGTGTTCAGAACATCTGACCAGAATTGTATTCGAATGCATCATGTTAGTTGATTAGGCATCATGTCGAAAGACTTTCCCTAAATGCGTTCATTTAAAAATGCAAATGAATTTACTCTGTGACAAATTATCACGATTATCATATGAGTGACAGCATCAGTGTACACAAAGCATTTTGCCTGGGTATGCATGTCTCCTTTTGTCTTGTTAATCTTAAGAGACTTAATTGGCTTAAGTGTCAATCAACAGTAATTACACTGATAATTATTTGCCATAGTCAATAAAACAATCAGAATCAAGGAACAAATGATTACCTCAAGTAATGGAGAAACCATTCAAGCGAATCAAGATGATACACGGGTAAATGTGTCAATCAGATAACAGTTGTGTTTCTCTTCCAGGGTCCTGGTGTCCCTGATGACCTCAGCCTCAGCAGCACCAGCTCCACAGAGATCAGTGGCCTTCTGACCGATGCTAAGATGTCCGGGCGATCGCAAACACTAATGCTATGCTCAGATGAGGTATTGTTGATTTCTCTCTTCAGATCGAAAAATGAAATTTCTGTCAAGATTTACTTAACCTCATGTCATTCCAAACCTGTATTACTATCTAAAGCAACACTTGTTCTGCCTGGAAAGATCTACTTTTTCTGATTCAGTGAGCTTTTCTTCTCCAATATGCTGCGTTTATTAGAGTGTGGATATGATTGAAGATGAGGTGAGACTTTGTTTTAATGAGTTTGAGTCCCAGAATGACTCTTCTTCTCACTTAAAATACTTATGTTTAGTCTAGTTTTCAAATTTCTTGCGTGTTCTTTGTGACCCAACAAAACTGATTAATTCTGGAAATGCATGTAAAATTCATAGAAGCCAGTCAACATAATTGTTTAATTAGTGCTGATGACTATGTGCTGTAAGTTTGCGTATGTGTGTCAGATTCTAGATGACGGTCCTCCTTCGAAGCCGTACCAGTGGCAGAACCGCAGTGTGACTGAATGGACATGTCAACAGGTGTCATGCTGGCTCATGGGTCTGAACCTGGAACAGTATGTCTCTCTTTTTACAGCCAAGAATGTGGATGGAGAGCAGCTACTCAAGCTGGACAGCACAGCACTCAAGGTGAGGAACAGATTTGTTGGGAGAATTTAGTCTGTTAACCCTCCATTTTTTTTCTATTGTGTATGGTGAAAACCATACATTTACACACACAACCATACATTACATTTAAAACAACACAATTTGTTTTTTTTTTACATTTTAATAGTGAAGTTCATTTTGTTCAAAAAAATGTAATCAAACATTTTTTAAACATTAAATGTGTGTGAGATGGTTAGGTGTTGTTTTATCCATCAAAATGACTGCTTCCCCTGCCATATGCTAAAATTGCTAGAATAATTCATGTCCCATCTGCTTTCCCAGCAATGAGAAAGTTGTCTTTAGAGATTAGCATAGTTTCTTGGGACCCATCTGAACATCCTGTAAGTGTGTCCGTGTGTGTTTTTGGCAGGCTCTGGGTGTAGAGTCCTCTCAGGATCGGGCTCTGATTAAGAAAAAGCTGAAGGATCTGAAGGTGTTGATGGAAAAAGCTAGAAGAAACAGAGAGAAAACAGAGAAACAGCGCAAGAAAGAACTGGAGCCAACAGGTCCGGAAAAATAGCAACTCCTCGGGACCAGGAGAGGGCGCTACTAAATAACACCACTCACCTCACTACCATCTCACCAATATAAGAAGATGAGTTCAACATTTCACAGGACTGAAAGTTCATTGCAGAAGGGGCTTATTGCTATTGAGCTGCCATTGGATGAATTGAAACCAAAATTTTCAAATATGGATTTTGTTATTTACTGAAAAATATTACGTTTTTTTTGCTCGTTTTAGCAGAATGATCACTGCTTTTTTGGTTTCCTGTGTTTTATGTCCGATTAATATCTATTTATTTGCATATGGAGAATATGTACATATTAAACCAGAGCATATCAGCTCATAACTCATCCACAACAGTTTAAAAACTCTTCATTACAAGCTCCTTTAGAAGTTGAGACATTGTACATATGCAGAAAGCATATATATGAATATGTCTAACGTGCCATTTTTCTATCGAAAGCATAATAGCTTGTTCAAGGAATGCAGAGAGATTTTAATACGAAGGCTTTGACAAAGCACAGGTCAGAGAGATGGACAGTGTTGCTGTCGAGTGTCTCTTCACCTCAAAGAGTTTGAGTGCTGCTCACAAGAACCACTAATCAATGGCAAACACAAACCTTACTGTGAGAAGAAAGCCATTCCGGGTAATGAGATATCACAGGTCCTCATCGTGGATATTTTCCTGTAAACTTTGGACCTCCTTCATCGACCTGCCAGTCAGTATTCAAGATGAATACAACCGATGTGTATGTTCTTCTCCGAGCTTGAATCCTCTTAATGATCTTTGGAAGAAAAAGGTAGCAATGGGATACTAAACGATTTCAGGAGTCTGCCATTTTAAACTCTTCTCCAAAGATGCAAGACATGTACTCTAAAAGAAAAAGACCCACTGCTGCTTCTATTTCACAGCTACCTGCTTCTAGCCCTCTCCACCCCCCCGAGCTAGATTCTCAGTTAGACCCAAGTGCTGCCTTTTGAAGTGCTGTTTAGATTATTTTATTTTTACGGTTTGAGGTTATAGTCTGGATCACACCGATTGGGTGAATGCACCTCGTATTACCGGCATCCAAATGTTTTAGAGCAGATGGAAAATGATCACTTAAAACAGACCTATCTATGTACAATTCACTAATATTCAAAAGTTTGGGGTCAGTGGGATTTTTAAAGAAATGTAATGCATTTATTCAGCAAGGATGCATTAAACAGATCAAAAGTGACAGTGAAATGACAAGTGACAGGATTTCTATTTCAAATAAATGCTGTTCTTTTGAACTTTCTATTCATCAAAGAGCTCAAAAATGTAAAAATAATTCCAGAAAAACACAACTGCGCAACTGTTTTCAATATTGCTTCCAAGAATATTTTTTCTTGAGTAGCAAATCAGCATATTAGAATGATTCATGAAGGATCATGTGATGCTGAAGACATCAGTAAGTTAATTATATTTTAGAATATATTAAAACAGAAAAAGTTATTTTTGTGTGAAATTGTATTTAAAATTATTGTATTGTGTTAAATAATATTTCACTCAAGGATTGTTTTTACCCCATTTGCAGTCAAATAAATGCAGCCTTAGTGAGCATAAGAGACTTTTTCAACAACAACAACAAAAAAGTCTCATTGACCCCAAACTTTTAAACAGTAGTGTAAGTAATTGCATCAGTCTATATTTTATGCAGTTTGATCCCCTTTTTTCAGGCGTTTGTCAGATTCACAAAGAGAGCACCATAACAGTCTTTTCTAATGTAATTTACTGCATAGACTAATCAGTATCGCCTCTATCAATTTATCCTGGGTTGTATTTTTTTTACACATTGTATCAATTGTAAGTATACAAAAAACAGTAGCCTACAGATGTTGTTTTGCATTTTAGAATCCACTTTGATGAGTCATATTAACCCTGTTTAACCCACATTCTATTCACTGCCCAATTTTATCAGTCCGTATCATATTTTTCTCAAATTTCTGCATTCTTGTAAACATGCTTTTTTCCTCATACATGATACATATCGTTCATGTTTACTTTTGAATTACTGATTTTTCCATAGCAACAAAAGGCAGCTTCAGTGGTACTTGGGCACTTACAGAGGACTTTAGGTAGTGCCTCGTGACCCTGTGGATTTATTACAAGCACTCAAATGTGATTCCATTTAAGATTAGGTTATTGTTAATTACTGAATTATTTATCTCTAATCATTTTAAGCCTGTCACAGTCGATGTATTGTGTTCCCAATCAAAGAAATGTGTGTAAATAAGTTCACATTATTTATTTACGAATATAAAAAAACTACCAAAAAACAATTGTAATCAAAAAGTGGAGAATTAGGAGATTGTATGTTTCTTCATTAACTCACCATGCTCTTGTGAACTTACCTTTATTATTGTAATTGCAAAAAGACGCTTGTCTTAACATTATAAAAACCCTTCTAGCCCTCTGCTTTGAATCACCTGAAAAAATATCCTGCTGTAGATCCAAATCTAACCTGCCTACCCATTTATGATATACTGACTTTTGTATGTGAAAGTTAAGCAATAGCTTTTAATCCCGGCGCTTTTTTATCAATTTCATGAGGAGACCGAAGACCGGGTCTGTCTGTTTGAATGTGTCTGCGTGCAGGGATAATCACGTACGGATCTGAGGACAGAAATGTGCTTCTCTTTCATGGGTTATTTGTTGTATTCACTGTATGGCAGTCAGTCAGGGTATATAGAAGAACTGCACGCAACGCTTGAGAAAAGAGCATTAACCTGTCTATTTTTGTTTGTTATACCCGCATGAGGGCCCTCAATGTGCCATACCCATTCTTTCCAAAAATACTAAATTCTGTCCTTTATTTTTGTTCATGAAAAATTAAAAGCCTTGTGAAAGTTTGTCATGTTGGACTGTAAATACACTTGGTCAGAGAAATACAAAGAAAGCTCCTTCAAACCTGTCTCGAGTTGTTCGTGTGCAAGCAGTTTGTGGATTCAAATGTGCATGTTTTGAACATTTGAGACTTTTTTTACATTTTACAATTTTTATCTGAAAAGTAAAAAAGACTAAACATCCCTTAACCCAACCCTCAGTAGGCTGTAAACATATCACACAAAGAAGACTCCAAATGAGTCAAAACATCAAACTTAATTGCCGTGAAGTGTCTTGATGCAGTATGTAATATGTTTAAGTAGTCAAAAAAATAGCAAATTAGGCATATTATTGTTTGGCATGGCTATTTCTAAGTGCAAATTGTACTGATGCTCATTTTGCAAGTATTCTTATTACACAATCCTTAAGAAATCATTTATGCTACTTGAGAAACGTATCATCTGACATTGTTTGTGCTACTGAATGACCTGTGGAAACAACACTGAATGTTTTATTTCAGCTTTATTGGTGTGGTCGTTTTGAAAAATGCAACTCTATGGCTTTATTTCACCTGTTTGTAATGCATGTCTTGTTATCTGTCACATTCTTTAACAAGATGTCTACAAAAAGGCAGGTAAGACCAATACCAAGTTGAACCCTTCATGCACTTTTGCACTGTTTGCCTTTGGTAATGGGTTCGCCCAAAATACTCTATAATACATGGCCTCTTTATACTAAACTTTATAATATTTCCTAAATACAGTCTTTATTTTACTGTAGTAATAATAGTATTTTGGTGGATACTATTGTAACGTTAGCCCAATTTTTTGTGAACTTTTGACTCTTGTTTGGTCCAGACTAGTATAGGTTATGCTTTCACCTCTTTCGCTCTTCCCTAAAAGTCTAGTAATAGTCAGACTGATGTGACTGACTCGACACCGAATGTGTTTCACACACGCTCCTGATCACTGGAATTCATAAAGCTTTCTGGAATTACTTAAACCTACTTAAAAAAGTGTTTTTTGCAGATTAATCAGTGTATGTGTGAGATATGAGCAGGCCTCGAGCAGTTCTCGGTTTAGCGGAGGAAGATAACCGTAGTTTGTCGCGGCGGAGCATCTGATAACCTTCAAAAGCCACGCTTTCTTGAAGCGCTCACGCGTAACGATACAGTTGAGGTTGCAAAAATCCTTCGCACCACCAGCGTTGACATAGACACTGTGTTAGACATGGAGGACCGCGATATGATCCTTGCCTCGTATAAGCAAGATAATTCATGTTGACGACACAACAGTCACTCTTTTACCAAAAATCATGATAATGTACAGGTGCATCTCAATAAATTAGAATGTCATGAAAAACGTCATTTATTTCAGTAATTCAACTCAAATTGTGAAACTCGTGTATTAAATAAATTCATTGCACACAGACTGAAGTAGTTTAAGTCTATGGTTCTATTAATTGTGATGATTTTGGCTCACATTTAACAAAAACCCACCAATTCACTATCTCAAAAAAATTTGAATACTTCATAAGACCAATAAAAAAAACATTTTTAGTGAATTGTTGGCCTTCTGGAAAGTATGTTAATTTACTGTATATGTACTCAATACTTGGTAGGGGCTCCTTTTGCTTTAATTATTGCCTCAATTCGGCGTGGCATGGAGGTGATCAATTTGTGGCACTGCTGAGGTGGTATGGAAGCCCAGGTTTCTTTGACAGTTTCTTTAGCTCATCTGCATTTTTTGGTCTCTTGTTACTCATTAGATTCTCTATGGGGTTCAGGTCTGGTGAGTTTGTTGGCCAGTCAAGCACACCAACACCATGGTCATTAAACCAACTTTTGGTGCTTTTGGCAGTGTGGGCAGGTGCCAAATCCTGCTGAAAAATGAATCAGCATCTTTAAAAAGCTGGTCAGCAGAAGGAAGCATGAAGTGATCCAAAATTTCTTGGTAAACGGTTGCAGTGACGTTGGTTTTCATAAAACATAATGGACCTACAACAGCAGATGACATTGCACCCCAAATCATCACAGACTGTGGAAACGTAACACTGGACTTCAAGCAACTTGGGCTATGAGCTTCTCCGCCCTTCCTCCAGACTCTCGGACCTTGGTTTCCAAATGAAATACAAAACTTGCTCCCATCTGAAAAGAGGACTTTGGACCACTGGGCAACAGTCCAGTTCTTCTTCTCCTTAGCCCAGGTAAGATGCTTCTGACGATGTTTCTGGTTCAGAAGTGGCTTGGTAGCCCTTTTCCTGAAGATGTCTGAGCGTGGTGACTCTTGATGCACTGACTTCAGCTTCAGTTCACTCCTTGTGAAGCTCTCCCATGTGTTTGAATCGGCTTTTGGGAGTACAAAACACAATGCAAAAAAACAAAGTACAACCACATTGCACCAAATAAATAAGTAAATGGTGACTACATACATCGCATATGTAGACAGGGAATTAAACAAATATGTGGGAGGTAACCCAAACCCAGGCTTTAGGCCCTCACAACAGTCAACCAACTGACACAGGCTCAACAATCATATGCTGAGGCAGAAGGAAAGACTCTCAGCGCCTCGCTTTCCACCCCAGCTTTATCCACCAGCTTGGGGGCTTGCCTCGGATTATCCACCAGCTTGGGGGCTCGTCATCCCTATTATCATGAGCTCGAGACAATGCATCTGCTACTACATTTTCTGTCCCCATTTTATACCGTATGTCCAGATTGAACTCTTGAACACTGAGGGACCACCTCATTAACCGCTGGTTGGAATTTGACATACGTGAAAGAAAGACCAACAGGTTGTGATCTGTATAAAGGCCTCTTTCTCTGTGGCTGCATTTCGAGAACTTCTTAGAAAAATACCATATTGGGTGCTCAATACCAAAGCTTTTCTCCTGTAGGAGCACTGCACCAGCTCCATGAGCACTATCATTCACCTGTAGCTGGAAGAGGAGAGTGAAATTAGGAGCAGACAGGACTGAAGCATTACACAATAGATCCTTAGCTGCCCCTAATTTCACTCTTGTTTGTTGCACCTTTTCCCAAATCCCTAGACTGGGAAGGAATGTAACAATATATATATATATACATATTGGACCAAAAAACAGTAAACAGAATCTTTTGGATCACAATTTGCAACTAGACGGATGTACTGTTACTTAATCTACAGTCAAAAATCTGGGTGTTGTATTAGACAGCAACTTATCTTTTGAAAATCATATTTCCCATGTTACAAAAACAGCATTCTTCCATCTTAGAAACATTGCCAAGCTACGAGTGGAGGACAGAGGAGCCTCTTAAAGAAGAAGTTACAGGTCTGTGAGAGCCAGCAATCTTGCTTGTTTGTAGGTGACCAAATACTTATTTTCCACCATAATTTGCAAATAAATTCTTTAAAAATCCTACAATGTGATTTTCTGGATTTTTTCTTATTTTGTCTCTCATAGTTGAGGTATACCTATGATGAAAATTACAGGCCTCTCTCATCTTTTTAAGTGGGAGAACTTGCACAATTGGTGGCTGACTAAATACTTTTTTGCCCCACTGTATATATATATTATTATTTTTCTTCTTCCCACCAGGTTGCTGGCTGCCAAGTTATAAGTTGGAGACATACTGGGCGATGGGTCTTCATGTGTGTATGATGTACAACGCATTGGCGAGTGCCATAGTCCTTCTGCAGAATGGGGCAGCGGTCAACAACAAACCTAACGGGAAAACCCCTCTACATGTGGCCTGTACGGTGTCTAATGCTTACTGTGTGGGACTTCTGCTGGAATGGGGCACACGGATCAACAGTATGTCCCTGAGTGGGCATACTCACTACTGCATTACACGAGAGTCTTTAGACTGTGCCAAACATCTTATTCTCAAAGGTCTGTAGATTTAAATCTAAAATCTTCTTAGTTGAGCTAAAAATGCATTTATGTCAACATTTACTTACCCTCATGTCATTCCAAACCTGTATGAATTTCTTTCTTCAACAATTGTAACTGTATTTGTCCAATGGACATCAGTGGGGTCCAAAACAACACTGGACTTTTACTGGACAAAAACACAAAAGATTTCATGCATATAAAAAGCCTCATGTTTTAATGAAATATAATCAAACTCAGGTCTTAAGCTTGTCGGCTAAGACTGTAGATCATTTTTTGAGGGGGAAATGAACAACGGAAAGCCATATTTAGCATAAGAGGATAATATAAGGGAGTACGCCAACAGCACATTACAGATAACAGCTGAATAGGATGAGATGTCTAAGCCATTAGTCCTTTTGTCAAGTGCTTATCAGGGTTTAACCCTGAATAATGAGAGCAGACACAATACTCATGGATCCTCTTTAGATGGGCCTGTAAGCTATAAAGGAGGGTTTAAAGGTCATTTTTGACAAATTAAATCACTTTGAGGAATTTAAGAATGCAAGATTTTGAATAAAGGAAATATGAATGATTTTTATGAATGTTTGACAATTTCACTTCTAATCTGTGTACATTCTTCTGTGTACATTTCACTTCTAATCTGTACATTTCACTTCTAATTTGTACATTTCACTTCTAATTTGTACATTTCACTTCTAATTATACCCTGTATAATTTATTATGTGACAAATAAAGAAACCTTGAACCTTGAACCTTGTAATTCTGTGGACTACAGTTTAACGTTCAAGATCTAATAGTGATTATTATACCTTACCCCAATAAGTACACATTCTCTAATTTGAGCAAATCAAATAAAAACAAAACAATCCGTTTTAGGTGAGCGAGTCAGATCTTTCATCTGAACAAAACAAATTTCTGAATGAATTCAACATAATCGAGTCACTAATATTAACCTAATTTCCCACTATACAGTGTAGGTTTACTGGACAAGTAGGCTATGCGTTTAGACACCGACCATGTTTTTAGGTAGCTACTTGTTAGCTATAATATTTAATAAACAAGCATATGTGCAAGGATACATACAACGATATGTACAATAAAAATATGCTTATACAAATTCAGTACAAGCTTTCGTTTCAGTGATATTACAGGTTCTGTGACTAAATTTATGTTTGTCCTTTCAACCTGAGATACAGTATCAGTACAGTATACAGTAAACTATTTTTGAAGAGTGGAGGGGCTCTTTTCATTCTAGTCGACACTAATATAAGGTTGCCATCTCCTTTAATTATGAGCTCTGTGATTACTGTGAGTCTTGTGTGAGTTTAGGAAGCGCAGTAAAGTTAGTTTTAGGTTTGATAGTCGCTGGATATTCGCATAACCTGCTTTAGCTTTTTGTCTGCAAATTGAATTTATATTGTTTACAAATAGTAAATGACTTGTGGGCAAACTGACTGAAAATATTTAGCCAATATGTCGCCTTTTTAGACAATACCTCCCCTAATGTATGTATAGTAAACAACTACTTTTTAGAACAAAAATACAGTTATTTTTTGCAATATCACCCTTACTGTACATACAATACATAATTATCCTTAGAAGGAAAATACTGTAATTCACTAAAGGTTTTTTTTTTCATGTTCCAAAGGTTGTAGCACATTCCTAGAGGCCAGACTGATTTACAGGTGAAATTTTGCCAATTTCTTCCTTACTGTACATACAGTGCATAATCTTTGAAAAGAATTACTGAAATTCACCAAAAGTGTTTTTTTATGTTCCAAAGGTTGCAGTGCGTTAGAAGTGACCAGACTCACTTATTACAGGTGAAATTTTGACAGTAACACCCTTACTATATGTACAGCACATAAGTATTTTCAAGTTTTTTTTTCATGTTCTAAAGGTTGTAGTACCCTCCTAGTGGCCTTGGATTCTGCAGCAGATTATTTATATTTATATCCATATTTGTGTGTGTGTGTGTGTGTGTGTGTGTGTGAGTGCATGCATAATTATTAGACAAGTTGATATTGTGATCATATTTTTTTTACCAATCACATTTTACCAATTCCAAACCACATCAATCTTAATAACTACTATTAATTCATTTTGTATTTAATCATTTATGAGTGATATTAAGGTAAATAATTAGGTGTAAAACCATCAGGTACCGTTTAGTCTCCAGTGCCACCATTTTCCAGAACTGCAACCTACCTGGAGAGAAGTTCAAGGTGCCAGATTCTCAGAGACATTGCTTGAGTAAAAAAAATGACCCTCACGTAATAAGAATACCATGCTGAACTGTTGTGAAATACTTGAAGACTTTTGAATAGGCTTTATACGGATAAGTACCTTTACAACATGACAAAATAAAACTTTTGGTGAATTAGTTTTTATTGACAATATTTATGTGCTGCAATAAGTAAGGTACATACAGTAAGGGTGTTACTGTCAAAATTTCAGCTGTAATAAGTGAGTCTGTTCACTACGAATGCACTGCAAATTTTGGAACATAAAGAAAGAACTTTGGGTGAATTACAGTAATTTATTTCTAAGATTATGTACTGTATTTACAGTAAGGATGATATTGGCCTCATTTCACTCATAGTAAGTCAGTCTTGTAACAACAAACGTACTACAACCTTTGGAACATGAAAAAAAACATTTTGGTGAAATACAGTAATTGTTTTCTAAGAATAATTATGTACTGTATGTACAGTGAATTACAGTCATTATTCCATTAAAATATGTGTGTACTGTACATACAGTAATGATAATATTGGCAAAATGTCAGCTGTAGGAAGTCAGTCTCATAGCTAAAAATGTACTACAGCCTTTGGAACATGAAAAAAACTATTTTGGTGAAATACAGTAATTGTTTTCTAAGAATAATTATGTACTGTATGTACAGTAAGGGTGATATTGGCAAAATTTCACCTGTAGTAAGACAGTCTGGCCACTAGGAATATACTACAGCCGTAGAAACATGAAAAACCGAATTTGGATGAATTACTGTATTTTTGTTCTAAAAGTATTTGTTTACTGTACATACATTAGGGGGAGGTATTTTCTAAGGCAGTGCTTCCCAAACCTGTCCTGGAGGACCCTTTGCCCCGCACATTTTGTATGTCTCCCTAATCAGACACACAATTTAGTTCTTGCAGGTTGGGAAGCACTGGTCTAAGGTGACATATTGGCTAAATATTTTGAGTCAGTGTGCCCGCAAGTAATTTACTAATTGTAAACATAATTTTTATTAATTATTGGACTTTGTTTTTTACAGAGGTAAATTTGCAGACGGTCGCTAAAGCAGCCTAGGCGAATTTCCAGCGACTATCAAACCTAAAACTAACTTTACTGCGATAGTTTAGCATAGTATCTGTTCTTCCTATTTCTTTCTGTACCCAACACAATTTCACTGGGAAGCAATGATTCTTACTCCCAGAAAACAGCCTGTTTCCATTTATTCTCCACAGAAGAGATACGACAGAGAAACAGCCACCAACAAATCAAGCTCTGACCCTGTAATGCTACAGACCAACTTTTATTTTGCATTGTATGAGATTAAGTTATATTTTATATTTTAAGCACATTAAAGTGATAATCTAATAATCAAGTCCTCGGTGTAGAGGAAAATCACTGTGTATGTTAGTCATTTTGGAAATTAGGGACTAGCAGCAGTTGTGCGGTTTTAAAAATGGTACATTGTGTGAATGACTGGCAGGTCAGGCTGTGTGGTTATGGTTCTTAAAATAGCACTATTTTCCAAGGGAGGCAGGGCTACCAGTTACAGCTACCAGATCAAGTGCTGTTAGGAGACACGTGCAAAATAAAAGACAGATCATTTTGCTCTGTGCTTATGGCTACAGGTCAGAAATAAACAGAGGAACTGTGCCAAGATCCTGTCCTTAAGTAAGAGTGTAGCTCCACTGCTAGATACACCAGGCTACACAACTAAGACTATGACAAACTATACAAAACACCAACTCAAAATAATACAACCGACTGGATTGTGACATACATTTATCCACTTCCGAAATGGTTTACACTGCCATTCGAAAGCTTGGGAAGAAGACACCTTCAATATTTCTCACATTATCATAATTTATGGTAATATAATATGACAAGAACTCAGAGTTAGACTGTGTCAGATCAAATTCATCTTCTTGATAATGTCAGATAACTGATGATAGAAAGTTATGTAATGGATTACAATCAACCAAAACTTATTCAGCTGTTACATTTAAGAATACAATTAGATAATACCAATTTAGATCAACCAGTTACCAAGCAATGCTTAATCTGGTTCAGTCTGTGGTGTAAAAAGGTCGCATTAGCAATTAAAGGCAAAACATGGTCAGGTAAAAGTGTCTGACAAATTTTTGGTCCCAAATATTTATAAGTTTTACTGGTAGTTACCTGTATGAAGAATTGTTTGGTATAATATGTCACAGTTTACGTTATTTTGCTATTCTTTCTTATATTAATTAACTATAGTGTCCTGCACCAACTAGCAAATCTGTATCTGGTGTCTGAATACTTTTTGGTTCGACTGTATGTCACGTTTACATTTTTATTTTAAATAATAGTCAAAAGTTCCCATTCAAAAGTTTGGGATCAGTACATTTTTTTATATAAACAAAATATATATTTTACAATTTATTATATATATATATATATATGTGTGTGTGTGTGTGTGTGCAAGCATATATATATATATAAATGTATGTATATGTGCAAGCAAGCAGCTCAACTGTTTTCAACATTGATAATCATGTGACTGAAGACTGGAGTAATAGCTGCTGAAAATTCAGCTTTGGCATCACAGGAATAAACTACATTTTAAAATATTTAATAATAAAAAGCAGTTGTAATTATAATATCTCACTACTGTCCTTTTACACAAATAAATGAAGCTTTTTTTTGAACATGAGACTTTCAAAAACATAAGTAAATAAAACACCAACCCCAAAACTTTTGTATAGTGTAAAAAAATGAACAAAAGAAAACAGAAAACAATGTACCACAAATTAACAATGTCAAACAAGCAATGTAATGTAAGCAATTACAATGTAAATTATTTAAAACAAATAAACAATATTTTGTGGCGTATGACAAAACACTTCTTAAAAGAATTAATCCAAAAAGGAAAATTCAGTCATTATTTTGAAGCATGGTGCATGAGTTTTGGAGCATGGGTCATCAAACTCGGTCCTGGAGGGCCGGTGTCCTGCAGAGTTTAGCTCCAACTTGCCTCGACAAACCTGCCTGGAAGTTTCAAGTATACCTAGTAAGACCTTGATTAGCTGCTTCAGGTGTGTTTGATTAGGGTTGGAGCGAACTCTGCAGGGACACCGGCCCTCCAGGACCGAACTTGGTGACCTCTGTGGACTTGGAGTCTCTACTAATAAGCGGATTATAAGAATCAGGTGTGTTTGATTAAGGAGACATTGAAAAAATTTACTGTTGGGGGGCCTCCGGGAACGTGGTTGGGAACAACTGATTTAGAAGAATATCCAAGTTGGAATGTTCCATATAATTAAATTGTAGTTAAAAAAAAGACATGAAAGAAAAGGAAACCAATTTTTTCTTGATTCATTGTTTTAATAATTCAGAAAATGGCACTCTCTCACCGCATGAGTGAGTTTCATGAATAGTACTGTGCATCCATTAACACAGTTACTTCTTTGTGAATACAGGATTGTTTATCTAGAACACGTCAAGAAGCAGGTGTGATTTCATGAGAATGGGTATGTCAAACTCTCCATGACTGCAAATGAAGCTTATGAGGTATGAATGAATAACATTAACATGTCAGTTCTTGATTATAGCTTGCAATGTGTAAATTATCTATTGAGGTTGTCTAAATACTTCCATCTCTGAACGAGGCAAATACATGTAAGCAGAGCAAACTGCTAGCAGCTGAATCCCACCCAGAGTTTGATGAGTGTCACTTAAAACAGAGCAGCTGCTGCCACTTGAGTTCCCTTAAAATGTATACAGGTCCTTAACGTTGCTTTCAAAAAGCCAACTTTGCAAATATTACAGTAATATTAAAACAAAACAACAATAAAAATAAAATTAAATGACTAAAAATAAACAGACAAAACTTGAAAGGCAAATCAACACAATCCTGAGATAATATATTTCAAACAAGCCATTTAAAGGGGTCATATGATGCGATGTCAAGTTTTTATTTATCTTTGTAATGTTACAAGCTGATTGTGCATAGATAAGATCCCTGAAGTTGCAAAGACTAAAGTCTCAAAAGCAAAAATATATATTTTTTATCAAAGTTAAGATTCTGCCATGCGCCCCTAAAACGTCTCATTCAAACACGCCCCCACATGTCTAAGTCACGGTGTGGAAATATTTGCATAAGGCATGGTTTCAGTAACCGCAGTAGTGTTGAAGCAGCCGTGACCGGGAGAAGCTGTGAAAAGCAACGCATTTTATGGACAACCTTTTCGTGAACCTAGGAGAGGAGCTAATTCTGACTTTGCTATGACAATCTGGTGCTTCTGAATCAGTGACTGTGTTTTGTTATTAGTTTAAGTATTTGCTATTGACTGTTGCGCATGTGTGCGCACGGGTGTATGTGAGAGACTTTTTTTAAGGTCACTTATTACAAAAATATATATATTTTTTTAAATACATCGTTAGAAAGAGAAAAGAGAGAGAGGGCGAGAGAGACAGGGTCACATCCCAGTTTATCAGTTATCTTAATCGCAGCGTGTGTGTGTGTGTGAGAGACCGGGTCACATCCCAGCACATCAGCTATCTTAATCGCAGCGTGTGTGTGTGTGTGTGAGACAGGGTCACATCCCAGCACATCAGCTATCTTAATCACAGCGCAGTGTGTGTGTGAGAGACAGGGTCACATCCCAGCACATCAGCTATCTTAATCACAGCGTGTGTGTGTGTGAAAGACAGGGTCACATCTCAGCACATCAGCTATCTTAATCGCAGCGTGTGTGTGTGAGAGACAGGGTCACATCTCAACACATCAGCTATCTTAATCGCAGCGTGCGTGTGTGTGTGTGTGAGAGACAGGGTCACATCCCAGCACATCAGCTATCTTAATCGCAGCGCAGTGTGTGAGACAGGGTCACATCCCAGCACATCAGCTATCTTAATCGCAGTGTGTGTGTGTGTTTGAGAGACAGGGTCACATCCCAGCACATCAGCTATCTTAATCGCAGTGTGTGTGTGTGTGTGTGTTTGAGAGACAGGGTCACATCCCAGCACATCAGCTATCTTAATCGCAGCGTGTGTGTGTGTGAGACAGGGTCACATCCCAGCACATCAGCTATCTTAATCGCAGCGTGTGTGTGTGAGAGACAGGGTCACATCTCAGCACATCAGCTATCTTAATCGCAGCGTGTGTGTGTGAGAGACAGGGTCACATCCCAGCACATCAGCTATCTTAATCGCAGCGTGTGTGTGTTTGAGAGACAGGGTCACATCTCAGCACATCAGCTATCTTAATCGCAGCGTGTGTGTGTGTGTGTGTGTGTGTGTGAGACAGAGAGAGAGAGACATGGTCTCATCTCAGCACATCATAATCTCATGATGGTAAAACACAATAATGATGAGACATTAATAACCGTCTTTAAATTCATTTTGAAAGCTGAAGCTCACGATTATGGTAAGGGGTGTTACATTTCCGATGTGGTTTGTGGTGTTCGGCCAATCACAATGCACTGTGCCAGTTGGCCAATCAGAGTAGACTGTGCTTGTCAGAAGGAGGGACTTTGTAGAAAATGAAGCATTTGAGAGTGGCGGGGCATAGAGGAACTACAATAATGTACAGTATTGAACATTAAAGCATGACAAGATATTCTGTTACACCAAATACACAAATTAATGATCTTTAAAAAAGCATCATATGACCCCTTTAATATTTCTTTAATTTACACGCAAATGAAAATAACGAAGATATTGCCTCATCAGTGCTTTTATGCTAAATAAAATGAAAAATTAATCGAATAGAGCTACATGTAATTTCTGTTCATACAGAATACCTGAAATGTTCAGCCAGAAGCTGTAGTCACAAAGATCATACATTTTTGTGGTAAAAAAGATTCACATATAGCAAAAAGCAACACTGTCTTATTTATATCGCCAGTTTTAAATAAATGAATAACACACTGTAGCAATGAACCTGGGCCCAAACTTACTTTGTCGGTTTCTTCTAACACAACTCAATCTATTATTATTACATATTAGATGGTGTCAAATTAAATTAATTGTTTTTAATGTCAGTGAAGTAACTTGAATGTCATTGCGACAACAACTCTTGCATGTTAGTAAAATGATTTGGCCTTTTTCATAGCATTACATTTTTACACTCAAAACTAAATGGAGTGTTAGACAGTAGGTCCAACAATTAGAGGAAAATTTCAATCACAATCAAGCAACACACAACTACGGTCATACTAATATTTGCATTGTGAATGCATTTTTAACCAAGGAATATATAAAGACTTGCTTACTTTCAGATGCTTGTGTGTTCTCCCAAATATTTGTTAGAGATAAATCTATAACACACAAAGCTGGTAACTTGGCCCCAATGACTAAAACACAAGTCCACATACTCTAAAACACACTTACAGAATTCTGTGGTAATGTGTAGGAATCAACAAGTGCTCAAACAAGCTGTCAGCTTCAGTACATTCGACTGAAGTCTCAGACATCACAGAAGACGAATGTCCTGTGAAACTCTGAATAAAAGAGTTAGAACCGCAAATTAAGTGAATGGTGTATTATAAGCAATGTGAGATGTGGAAGAATGCCCTTGTTATTCAGACTGTAACATTCTTAAGTCAATTATCAACCCTTTGATAAAACCAAGCGTCTGAAATACATCAACAGTCAAATAGATGGTTACACAAATTAACTCCAATACAGTTCGTCCTGTTCGGTCCTTATAGTTTATCGCATGAGCTTCTCATTCCTCTCAAACACTGTACTCGTACTTTCCTAGTTTCTTGGGCTCGCTGCTTGGGATGCACCAGTCGTCTGCCTCCATGCTCGTTTGGTAATGCCTTAAGGCTGACTTGTTGAAGACAGGAAGTCTTTCTATTGATTCAGTGGATAAGGCCTGTAAAAAAAAAAGGAGGGGGTCAAATGAGAGACTTATTTGTGAAAATATATGAACTGGTGTAGAATTTCATCCAAATTCTAAAAATGTGGTAATATTTACAGTAGGGCTGGGTAATTCTGTATTTTTAAATAGTCAACTTGAAAATTTAATTACAAAATTTTCCAAGTAACTTTTTCTTTATTCCTAAAAATCCTTGTACCTTCAGTCATTTTGAATGATCTTGACAATTATTAACTATATATGTGCTGTAAAAACAATGAACAGCAGCTTTCAGACTGTCACTATGATGCAAACATGAAATTTCAGACATACAGTTGTAGTTATTTACATGTTTTTTTATTCGATTGCACTGCTTTCCATTATTTTTCTAAGTAAACATGGACGTATTTGACTTTTGCGCCCGCGTCTCTTGCAGGGTCTTATGCATGAAACAGCATTCTAAAAATGCGGTACTCAAGTTAAAAGAAGTTCAACTCCTATCTTTTTGCATTTTTTCCTATTCCACTGCCCGCGTCGCACCTTTGTCAACACAAACGCGCATTCTGTGTGAACAGAACCTAGCAGTATACTACTTCACAGAGCGCGTCACACCTGAGCAGTTAATCATGTGCGCCGACATGTGGTTGGGTCATTCTTTTCTCTTTACTGTTATCATTGGAATATTGTCAAAGTGTCTAATTCTAACGTTTCTATTCAAAATTATGATTCCTCAATTGATAAAAATAAAATCATGTCAAAACATTACATTCGAATTAATCAATAAAATATGGAGAAAAAAAATAAAATTAGCCCAGCCCTAATTTACAATAGTTAAGTCCCTCTGGAGAAGATAATTTGTTTTATTACAAGCAAAATATGTTTGCTTCATAAAGCAGACGGACTGAGATGCAGCGGTAACTACTTGGATGAACCTATTAAAATGAGTTTTGATCAAAAAATGTGCTGGGCAGCGGTCAGACTTGACTGTCAATGCCACACGAAGGAGAAATAATGCTAAAGATTTGCTCGGCCGCAAACCTAAACGCTTTATCAGAAATATGCATAAGACAAAGATGAAATGAAATGAGACATCAAACATTTTCTAAAGACAGTGTTCCTTCAGAAACAAGTGAGATATAAAAAATACCTTGTTTTGATTTTTAAAATGCATTACGTGCTCATGTTTATTTAACAAGCCTTTTGGAAAAGTTTTGATATTCGTTATGGTGAAACAAATATGTTGCCACAGCACAACAACCTGAGCCCAACTTCATTATCATCTAATTAAAGTTTGTAGCCATACACTAACCAGCCTACAAACACAACAAATCCGCTCATGCCGATGAAACATCATAAAGCTCTTGGACCCGAATTCACGGATTTTGTCCACAGACGTGGCTTTTAACATTATTTTATTTTTTTACACCCATTATTTAAGCCATGCATACAGCGCTGGATATGACAGGTTTTCTGGTATGCAAAACAGTATTTAAAGGAATACCTTACCCTATTGCCGTTACCATGGCAGCCAACAACAGCAAAGCTTAACCCTCCGCACATATCTATATTTAGTTATAATTAGTGTTGTCAAAAGACCCCAAATAAATCACAGACTGTGGAAACTTAACACTTGACTTCAAGCAACTTGGACTATGAGCTTCTCCACCCTTCCTCCAGACTCTAGGACCTTGGCTTCCAAATGAAATACAAAACTTGCTCCCATCTGAAAAGAGGACTTTGGACAACAGTCCAGTTCTTCTTCTCCTTAGCCCAGGTAAGATGCCTAAAACTTCCTTGACTCTTCTGTGTGTGGTGGCTCTTGACCCCAGCCTCAGTCCATTCCTTGTGAAGTTCACCCAAATTCTTGAATTGATTTTTCTTGACAATCCTCATAAGGCTGCGGTTCTCTCAGTTGGTTGTGCATCTTTTTCTTCCACTCAACTTTCTGTTTAAATGCTTGGATACAGCACTTTGTGAACAGCCAGCTTCTTTGGCAATGAATGTTTGTGGCTTACCCTCCTTGTGAAGGGTGTCAACGATTGTCTTCTGGACAATTGTCAGATCAGCAGACTTCCCTATGATGTGTAGCCTAGTGAACCAAACTGAGAGACCATTTTGAAGGCTGAGAGACCATTTCGAAGTTGATTAGCATGTCACCATATTCTAATTTGTTGAGAATCAGATGCTCCGATCAGATGACAATATACACAATTATACATTTACATTTATGCATTTAGCAGACGCTTTTATCCAAAGCGACTTTCAGTGCATTCAGGCTTGTATTGTCAGTATGTGTTCCCTGGGAATCGAACCCACAACCTTTGCGCTGCTAACGCAATTCTCTAACCACTGAGCCACAGGAACACCGGAGTATAATACTTATACAGAGTATTACCAGCAGTGAAATGTGTTCTGAATTTAACCCATCCAAGTGCACACACACTTGGAGCAGTGGGCAGCCGACAATGCGGCGCCCATGGAGCAGTTGGGGGTTCGGTGCCTTGCTCAAGGGTCTCACCTCAGACGTGGACTATTCCTGCCGGAGCCGAGATTTGAACCCACAACCTCGGGTTACAAGTACGATGCTCAATCCATTAGACCCACGACTGCCCCTCCAAAGCTACGACTGCCCCAAGTGAATTGGTGGGTTTTTGTCAAATGTGAGCCAAAATCATCACAATTAAAAGAACCAAAGACTTAAACTACTTCAGTCGGTGTGCATTGAATTTATTTAATACACGAGTTTCACAATTTGAGTTGAATTGCTGAAATAAATGAACTTTTCCATGACATTCTAATTTATTTAGATGCACCTGTAGATGTAATGTATTATTAATATTTATTAATAAAAATAGTGTATTTTTTAATTAGCATGTTTTTGTGTTTTGCATTGGTACCGAAATTGGTATCGAGAACCGTGGATTTTCACTGGTATCGGTACCGAATACAGAAATTTCGGTACCATGACAACACTAGTTATAATTAAAAAAATTACATTCAGTCTATCTTTTTTTACCCTGTTTTAACATGGATTTCTATTGAGACAGACCGTAGCTGTCAGGCAAGATGGTGGATAGCAGCGGTGGCGCATAATATACACGTTCTGATTGGTCAGATCGCCTGTCAATCAAGCTCTTTGCGAACAATCAATTGACTTTCATTGACTGGACAAAAAAATACAATAGACATCAATGTATACTAAAACCGTTTGGTTACCAACAATTTTCAAAATTATAATCTTTTGTGGTTTGCAGAAGGAAGTCATACAGGTTTACACGTACAAGGAAATAATACAACAGAGTTGTAGAGCACTTATGAGGACACTTCCTACTTAAGTAGTTAACAGTGAGGCAGTTCACTAGGTAGTGCTAGAGTGTACCTTTAGGTATATGACTGCCGACGTGCCGTATCCATCCATAGAGTAGAGCTGCAGATCTCCCTGGAAGTACTTGGCATAAAGGCGGGAAATAGGAAGACCATAGCCAAAACCAGCCTGCAAAGAAACAAAGCCATAGTAAGTGTGTGAGAGAAAGAGAAAACATTACAACTGCATTACAATACTAATCTGGTGTAAACAATAAACTTAACTGTTGCTAATTTGTAAGCTCACAGTTTACTTGAAAACATGACTGTGGATCAAAGATTTACCATGTGGTATCATTGCACAACAATCTGCATACAGTATGTTTAATAAGACAGCCAAGATTCTTACCAGGGGAGCATTACGGCTGTTTTCAACCACAGGACTCGGTGCAGTTGAATACATGTAGCTGAAAAGCCTTTCGATTTTCCTCAAAGGAACCCCACCTCCTCTGTCAGACATCTAATATACCACAAGAGTCATTGCAAACATGTTTTGGCTCTCACTGCTCTTGCAAGTTAAAACGGAGATAAAATTAGAGGTCAACCGATATGGGTTTTTTTCTGACCGATGCCGATATTTAGAAATCAGGGCAGCCGATGGCCGATGGCGGATTTTTTTGGGCCGATATATGATGCCGATTTGTGGCTGATTTTTTTTTTTATCTCATAAAATCGAAGTCAAGTAATAAGAAGTAAAGTGATACATAAAATTGCTTAAATTAAACATTTATTAATTCATTTATCTTTAAATTATTGAAAATGAAGCTTTTTTGTCAAACAAAGGGAATTGTTAGAAATGTTGTGTGTTCATTCCTTAAAAAAAAAGTTCATAATTTTAGTAGTAGTATGTACATTCTGCTGAACAAATATTGCTTGTCTTCAAAGACCCCGGACTTTTATTTTGACGGGTTTCCGTGAATACCTTTACATTTCTGTGTGTATATGATATGAGGATAGTTTTACTCAAATGAAACGGTGAAACGCTCATGAAGTGACTCTCAGAGCAGGTTTGCAAACACGTGATTCTGATGACGCGCGAAATGCAGCTTGAGGGCAGGAAGTAATTTTTTCTCCATAGGAATCCGTAGCAGAAACTCAAGATACCTGTGTTTTGTGCTGTTTATGAATGCTCAAATCGACCAAACCGAGAAAACACAAGGAGCTTTCATCGTGTACGAAAATCAGTTGTTCTTAAGGGGAAAAGTCAAGAAATTGACTGAAAAACTCAGGAAAAGTGGCTTGTAAACCTGCGTCTACGGTTGACAGGAGCCGGAGTCCCACAGCAATGACGCCATGTGCACACAACCTTTGAACGAAGTGTCAAGCAGCGCAGTGATGAAGGCTGAAGGAGTTCTCTCTTCAAAAAGTTAGCAGGCAGAGAGGGACATCACAGGGTTATCTGTTGTGCCAGTGGAATAGCAATCTGATTGCCGCACGAGGCAGCGTCACATGATTACAATTTTCGTAATCATACAGACGCGCCTGTATATTAATCAGTATAATTTTCCGCACAATCTGCCGATTAAATTTCTTTTTTTAAATCGGTCGACCTCTAGATAAAATATTCAACATTTGCTAACCCGTTACATCGGAGGTGTTGAAAAAAGCTCACCTTGATGGTCAGATCTTCACTTCCCAGAGAAACTCTCACTTTGATTGGTGGGAGATGTAGGCTGGTCTCATGGGTTTCCACAGTTGCTCTCATTGCATTCTGTTACAGAGAAAAAAAGACATTAAATATCATTAAATGCTTGATGTTCAAGTAAAGTCAAACCCATTTGACTTTCTTCTGTGGAACACAAAATGAGACATTTAGCTGAATGAAAATGCAGCTCTTTTCCATATAATGAAAAAGCCCAACATGCGCCATTGAACTTGTTTACTATATTCCAAGTCTTCCGAATCCATACAATAGCTTTGGATAAGGACCCAGAAGTCTTTTTTAGTCATTATTCACTGAAAATCTAGCTCTTTAAAAGGAACACTCCACTTTCTTTTTGGAAATAGGCTAATTTTACAACTCCCTAGAGTTAAACAGTTGAGTTTTACCGTTTTTGAATCCATTCAGCCGATCTCCAGGTTTGGCGGGAGAACTTTTAGCTTAGCTTAGCATAGATCATTAATTCGGATTAGACCATTAGCACCTCGCTCAAAAATGACCAAAGAGTTTCGATAATTTTCCAGAGCAATGATATTACGCAGCGCTTGAAAGTAGTCCCCGGCTATATCATAACTAGTTACCTTTCTGGGGACTAGAGGTCTGTGCGGGACTGTTTTTTTTGTCCCGCTCCCGCAAGTTTATATCCCGCTCCTGCTATATATTCACTCTTTGTTCACCCGCTGTCCTTTTTGAATAATTTTCTTCCCAACCCGACCGTTCCCGCTAAATATAGATCTTGTTTCCAGAATCTCACATTTAAATTTCCACTACTGAAAGAAAGAGATGGGCTAATAAATAAAAGTGTAGTCTGCATAAAATTGTATTTGTTATTTTATTCATCTTGTCAAGAGTCTTGAATTTATTGAATTTGACTTTAATTTATACAAATTAGCCCATCTTAAGACAAAAAAGTCTTAATTTAAGAAAAAAGTGTTACAGAGAACTTTTTTTTTATTCGTCTTGTCAGCATACAATTTGTTTAATGTTTACAACACAATAGGAAAAAAGTGAAAAAGGGTTGTACAAAAAAAACCCAATTAGCTATTTTATTCTTGTCAAAATACTGAATTAATTTGACATTTTTCTGTGAAAGTGTTGCAGAGAAAAATAAATAATTTAAAATTGCTAAGCAAAATATAAACAAACTCGAGTTGAACATTCTTCAAGGAAAGCGCACACTTTGCTCCATCCTAATTCTGCTCTGTCACTCTCATCGACAAACTTCCTGTTCTGTCTGAGGGCCGTATATTCACCACCGGTAGGCTACAGCCCGCTCTGAGAACAGTTATGCACTTGCTACGCACAAACCCCGCCAATAAAACGCGTGGCGCAGAAAGCATGCGTGCATCGCGTGCATAACAGTCCTGAGTGCAGGCTGTACCAGTGGTCAATAATAATAAAGCACAGATATGCTGTTCTGAATGTACGTCGGGAACAGGATATTGTGAGACCGCCCGCTCCTGTTCAAATTACACCAGAGTTACCGACCGCTACCGCATTTTATTCAGGAATTTAATCCCATGGCGCAAGAAATCTGGTCAAAGCCGTGGGAATGCAGACCTCTACTGGGGACTACTTTCAGGCGCTGCATCATATCATTGCACCTGCTGTACCCATAGTTAATTGATTATTACACCGGAATGAGAGCATAGTTCCTAGCCAAATCAGCCTAAAAAAATCACAACTTTTCATTTTCCCTCGGTCTTAGTACACGATGCAATTACAGAAGAGTCAAGCTTTAAACAGGAAAAATATATAAACTCTTTGGTCATTTTTGAGCGAGATGCTAATGGTCTAATCCGATTTAATGATCTATGCTAAGCTAAGCTAAAAGTTCTCCCGCCAGACCTGGAGATCGCCTGAATGGATTCAAAAATGGTAAAACTCAACTGTTTAACTCTAGGGGAGTTGTAAAATGAGCCTATTTCCCAAAAAGTGGAGTGTTCCTTTAAATCTAAGTTACACCTGCACACATTCTTGTTTTGTAACCAATTGTTATGTATCAACATTCTGAAAAACTCAGTGTTGGTTTGGAACGACATGAGGGTGAAGTTATGATGATGCATTTTCCTCTTATTTAACTTTTTTTATATAAGACTATCATTATGTTGGCTATAGCTACTATAAAGTGATTCAAGTACCTTGAAGAGCTCAAAGAGCATGTGGTACAGATGAGAAGGCACATAAACAATATGTATAGGGTCATTGGGTCCTTTAACTGTAAAAACAACAGATATATAAATTCAGTAACAGTTGACTATGCCAAAAAAAAACAAGGCCATAACATGCAGGCCCACATTATTTTTTATTTTAAGAATGCAAAGAAATCAACACTGGCATGCTGCCCAAACTTGTCAGGTATGAAGCACATGATAGGGGTTATGCTGGCTAATTTGCAGTGGTGGAGGTAACAAATTACAACTACTCACGTTACTGTAATTAAGTAGTTTTTACGGATACTTGTACTTTTTTGGTATATTTTTAAAGCTGTGCTTTTACTTGTACTTAAGTGCAAATGAAGCAAAATAATCTATTTCATTACATTTAAATCATAGTTCGTTACTGAGTACGCACACAATTTGAATTTATATTCAAACCTTTGACGTCACTTCAGTAGCCAACAAAGATATCCGATCGAAACGGACCAATAAAAGCCCTAATATCTGAACCGGGAAAAGCCGCCACTGCTGCCGGAGGTTTTGAAGAGCTGATCGGACCGCGAGGGATCTACCGTAGGCCTATATACACCGAGCTGCTACTCGCTCTCTCCTCTCCGACAGCGAGTATGAATGTCCGCACAGGATTGCAGGTATTCGGCATAATTTGAATAATTCCCGCCCAAATCATTATTGTAACATGATACGTGGACAGTCTGTAATCGCAGAAACCTGGATGCGAGCTCTCAAATAGGCCTAACTTATACAAATAAACTGCCTGTCCTCTCACCCCAGTAATAAGACCAAGTGCAATTGTGATCTCACCGTGCTCTTAAAGTATAAATTACTTTTCTTTGCTCCTGGATTAAACTTTGTCAAAAGTTATCAGCCATTCAGAATAGTTCCACGCCTAACTGATGAAAATTATATTGGAAATTATATTGGCTGTAAGCAAAATGCACCAGAAAGTCTTTCCACAATCAAAAATGGAACTTTAATTTCTTTACCATGTAAGTTTAAGTTAGAAATGTTTTGGAATGGGATATTTGTCTGATTTGTACATATAAATATCCTAGTCTGTCTAACTGCATCACTACATTGTACAGACATTACAGGTCAAAGTCATCTGATGTTGCATTTATCTAAATAAATAGGCCTAACTTATATGGCTCTTAAATCACTGCTTATAAAAAATCAGTGTTGTCATATTTTGAATACTTCAACTGAAATGGTAATTTGTTTTATAATTTTATTACCGACTGTGTAAATAATTTTTTTGTCAATTAAATTCAGTTTGAAATGAAGCTTCCTTGTGCTTCCTTGTAAGCTTTTACGCTTTTACAAATACACAGAATGAACAAATATTTAAGATTGAGATTTTTGTAATGGTAATTGATCGGTATTTATATGTATGTAAATGCAAGCCTATATTAAAATCTGTTCATCATATAAAGCAAATGTGTCATTTTAATAGACTTGGATTAAACCAATTTCAAATCTTGAACTAATCAGATTGAAATAATGATTGCCTTAAATGGATGCACAAAAAAAATGTATATGACAGTATGTGGTAGTTTTTCCAATGGTATTGAAATAGTATTGTCATCATGAAATCAAGAATAACCCTACTTACTACTTTAGTGCACATCACTAGTCTCGTTGTCAATACACCGGGGGGGTAGACAATTACAATTGTCTGCTGTTGTAATCTTTAATCAGAAACTGAAAATTCGCTTTCTCTGGAATGGCGTATTCAGTTTGACGACTTGGGAGAGTCCTCTTGTTTAGTCATGACGTAAGGAATGCAGTTTCCAGTTCCATGTCTCTACTCATTTCACTTGCGAATCCTATCTCAACAGCCTTTTATGAGCACTGTTTAATTAATATTACATATTTAAGCCAAGCATTTAAAAATTTGCTGTGCACACTACAGTCTCCGTCTCAGACACTAATATTTAAGCTGAAATACTGTCTGACGATCTGGGATTTCAGTATGGAGATAAAGGTTAGGGTTATCATTTTTCAGTATTGCATGACATTGTGGGTGTATATTAGCACAGTTTGGTGTTTTCTTGGGGTGTCTGGCAGAGTGTTAGGATCCAGAAGAGGTGAAGCATGATGTCAGATGTAACAAGCAGACATTTTAACCAATTAACCGTGAATCTGCTATGAGCAAGAGGTGGAGTGGAGGTGCACCACAATAAAACCCCACCCTTTATTCAATATTCCGTTTCACTTGGAAATACATCACAGCAAGTCAGTTGCCACTTCCGGTTCACGGGTATTTTAATATTGATATTTTTCAAGGTATTGAAGTTAGAAATTCCTGTACCATGACCACTAATTCACATACTTTATCAATAAGATAAAAGTGGGTTTTAGTAGCTATTATCCACATAGAACTTTGATATGAATGAATGTTGTTTGGTAAATCATTAAATAACGCCGGCTAAATAGTAACTAGTACTCTGAGTAGTTTTTGAGAGGAGTACTTTGTACTTTTACTTAAGTACTGTTTTGACACCAGTACTTTTACTTGTAATTGAGTATTATTTCAGCAATGTAACAGAACTTGTAATTAAGTCCACATTTTCAGTACTCTTCCACCACTGCTAATTTGTTACTATGTGTTGGTAAGCAACATCGCAATGGTGGTCACTCAACCTTGTAGGTTCTCTTTGCTTGACACAATAGTACACAGCTCATTTACAAGTCTAAGATATAAAACGAGAGATCATGCACAGTACACAGTGCTGTTCCCATTATCCATTTCTCCATAAACACACAGTGATAAGATTTTAAAGCGCTATTTCTGTCTACACTGATAAGTGATTTAACAATTTACTAAATGTGGTTGCATAATACCGTAGTTAAACTTTCTTATAAAAATTAATTCAATACACTATGCTATTATTTATTACTATCAATCCACATTACGCATCTTACTGTACTTATATATTACAGTTACACTGCCGTTCAAATGTTTGGGGGTCTAAGATTTTTTTTATGATTTTGAAAGAAGTCCCTTATGCTCACCAAGGATGCATTTATTTGACCAAAAATACAGTAAAAACGCAATATTGTGAAATATTATAAAAATGTAAAATAACTGTTTTCTATATTAAAATATTTTAAAATGTTGTTTATTCCTGTGAAGGCAAAGCTGAATTTACACAAGCCATAACTCAAGTTTTCAATTTTACAAGATCCTTCAGAAATCGATCTAATATGCTGATTTGCTGCTCAAGAAACATTTCTTATTATTTTTAATGTTGAAAACAGTTAAGCTGCTCAATTTATGTGAGAACCGTAGAATGTTTTTTTTGGGATTCTTTGAAAATATTACGTTCAAAAGAACAGCATTTATTTGAAACAGAAATGTTTTGTAACATTATAAATGTGTCTGTCACTTTAGTTTTGATCAATTTAATGCACCCTTGCTGGACAAAAACAAAACAAAACAAACATTTTAGGGGCAAAGTTGAATTTCAGGTCATGCTTGGCTGATAAGATATTTAAACTAAAAGCATAATTACATGCTAAAGAGTCCGGGCAAGTTTTACTGCATGCAGGACAAGAAAGTGGCATATCATAGCATACCTATAATCCCCCCCCAACACATTTGTTGGCACCATCCCACACTGTCAAACAACTACACGCTAACATGGAATCAATAAGACTGTAAATAAGCAAATAAGTGTAAATAAGACGGTAGAGAGCTCCACTGCAGAGTTCAGGTTTTCTGACAGTTCATGACTCACCATGCACAGGACACACAAAGACTGAACATTTATGAGAAAAAAAATTCTCGCTCACAGTTCACTTGTTTGATTTCCACTTCAGGAGAGGTCAAGTAGTACTGATCACACAGCATCTTGGAACTCTCATAGGCATCTAGAGAGAGAAAGTGTGAGACAGTGTGAGTCTGCCCATGTAGGGCCTACAATGTCCATTACACCCACAGTTTATTGGCTTTCTTCAACAGAGTAAAAGTGTTACACAGGCAAGAAACATGGTAAATTACCTTTTACAACCTCCACAACATCACAGTTTGGGTCGATACTGCCAATGTGTTTGGGGTGGGCTGGATTGGTGCTGCCATCAAAGATTAACGCTAAAATGAACACACATTTTATTTGTAGGAATGCATGATATATGGTTACTACATTGGTTATTCAGATACATTAATGATTGTTAATTAACTGTATTGAATAACATTGGATCTACATTTCTATTCAAAAGTTTGGGGTTAGTAACTTTTTTTTTAAAGAAATTAAATGTTTTATTAAGCAAGGACACATTAAATTCATCAAAAGTGACCGTAAATACATGTATGTTACTTCAAATTAAATAATACGGCTCTTTTGAATAGTAGTGCATATAAGTCAATAGAGAATGAGAATGTGACGTAACGCCGCATTGAGTTCTGGGAAACTGCTTTGTTTAGTATTTGATTTTTTTGTCGTGATTGTGAAAAATGTCACCATTATGTAATTCATGCTGCATCAGAAATTGCAATAGTAACTCATGTCATTGTTCTGAGAGAAAACTCGATAATGCTGTATGTTTTTTCGCCTTTTTTCTGTGTAAAAACAAGGAAGCAGGTCGCGGAGAAGACGCCGAATAGTAAATCGATTAGTAATCGATTAAACCCACTGCCTCTCACTCAATAAAATAATCACGTTTCTGTGTGTTCTTGAAAGATTTGATTTTGTTGGTTTAATAATTAACGTTAGCTTCTCTGTTAGTATGACTCTCACTAGAATTGTGAATTACCAGAACATGAACAGGGGACTTTCTAAAATGCTTAAAGTGGCTAAATGTACCAAGACCGTGATAAAGACTAAATAATAAAGCATACTATGTGCAGATATGCATATAAACTCCAAATGTGATCACAACGCATTTATTTGCATTAACCATTTTCCTCTCATAAGAACACAATGCATAGAGAGTGATAATAAAAGACCACATTAGTGTACAACCTTACTAATAAATCATAATATGTGCAAAAAAACAGATGAGCTCAAAATAGCTCAACCAAATAGCTTGGTTACATTACATTATCAGCAGATGGTTAATCTATTGTTTCAGCTGAGACAGAAATACCCATCCTGCTTGGCCAGGGCTTCAGTACATGTCCTGAACACTTACTGTGCTGATTCATCAGCATGCGTGTGGAGATTCGGCTCATGTAGAAGCGGTCCAAAAAATACTGGACATTCTGATTGGTCACGGGATCCACGCCAAAGGCCTCCTTGTACTCCAACACTCCCTGTGCCATGGTGGGCACCACATTGTTGTGCCTGTTCCTGACATTGATCAGCGTTTCTGTGAATCTAAGAGACATGCCATCCAGTTATACACACTATTAGAGGTCACTTAAAACAGGCTGCAGCCAAGTTAAACATGAGTAAGAGTAATGACTTTGGATTTCCCAGAATGCTCCTGAATACTTACTTAGTTAGGATTTTTTTATCATCAGGGTCTTTCTCCAAGAAGTCAACAAGCTCCGTCAAACTCTGCGCATACCTGTTTTTGAGAGTAAACAAACATTCAGGGTTTATTTTCAGACATATTTAAATACAACTCAATTTTATTTGATGTGATTTATTAATTGATCAATAAATGAACTTTATTTTCTGTTTCGTTTTTTCGACTGAATGAAAACTTGAATTTCAGTTTCAGAGTTTTGATTAAAAAATAATCTAGGTGCACTACTATTTCCAAATGAAACACAATTTAATTAAATCGAATGAGATAAGAATCAAACTGCAATTGAATCAATTGAATTGTACCGATACCCAGCCCTACTTGAAACAGCAAATGCACCACACATTCTATAATATTTGAACAACAAAGCCAATGTAGTGGTTTATCTGAATGGCTAACAGAGGGGCAAAGCACTGACAGGTATTTCCTCTAACCACTGATCCAATTCTTATCACTGCTTTCCTAAAGCTGAATGGTGATTAAACAGCTTTGCATTGATAATGGTTAGAGTAAATCAAGCCCCCTATGTGACTTTTGGCAAGAAAGATGTGCTTCACAGAGAACAATGGTCTTACACGTGACACAATAAACGCAGTGTACTAGCTACAATCCACCTGAATGACAGTGTTCTGTGTCAGTGTGCACCATTGTCAATGAGGACTTGTTAGGACTTGTTTACATTGAGTTTACATCTGGGAAGGATGCAGTGCACACTCGTTTGTGTTCAGTGTCTCATGCTACCAGACACCCCAACACATTTCGATGAACACATTTGAAAGTTACATTTAGTTCACATTGTGATCTCAGCTTAATTCTAGAGTTTTGAGGACAAAGAACCCTGAAACAAATGGACTATCACATATGAAGAATTAAAATTAGAGTTATAAAAATATTAGCAACATAAATAACAACAAATTTGTTTAATATGGGGAAAAACAAGGACAATTGTAGTATTTTGTACGTTGTCCTTCATAACTCACAAACTATTACAAATCTACCTGTTATTTATTGGAAGAATGTAATGCAATATAACAGAAATACATAATATTTTATTTAAAATAAATAAAACGTACTAAAAAGAAAACTAACAAAGAATATGTATAGTACACTTAAATATATAAATAGATAGTTTAATAACATTTGCTTGTTTGTGATTGAATAAATGTGTGTGTTATTTATTGTATCAGTAATACCAGTTTCACGTATAGTTTTCATAAAAGCCTTTGAATCCAGCATAGTCAGCGCAAAAAGTCAGTTTACATAACGCCCACAATTGCATAACTTTCAAAGCATTCCAGTTGACTTGTTGAACACAAAGCCTCTGCTGAACATAGTAAGACAAAGGTTAATAACTACAACAGCTCATTTTGAACTCATAAATCATTCTGTCAAATCCGGTCCATTCAGAAGTCTATTCTTAAACCGAAAACTTTCCAGGAAGAACAAGCTACTTAAATTGCTCGCACGGTCACGGCATTTGAAAACCAGCACTCTGTATTCATAATTTTCTCATTTAATTTTGCTTTAAACCTTTTGCTTTCAATAGAGAAGACAGCTGAGAGTGACAGGGACAGGAAAAGAATCAGGACGTGACAAAGGTCAGGCTCTGACGCACATCATCATGAGAACTCTTACATGTTTCAAACATGTTCTGCTTGCTAACATTAAAATAGCATATACCTACAAACCATTATTTTTATATTCTAGTTGATTTATGTTTTAGTTTGAACAAACTAGCTAAGAAACATGGTTATGTATCTGGTCTGTTGGCTATGGATTCCTTAATGACTTCTTTATGGTGTAAAAAAGATCAAAGGCCAGCTGTCTATCCATCATCTTTCTTTGTTTTCATGACCTAAACTGCACTAATGAATTTGACCTCAGGTTCAAATTTCAGAAAACTATTGATGTTATATATCCATATGCATTTTAGCCTAAAGATGAACAGAAATGTTATCTTAAAACACATTACTATTCAACTGGACTAGCTAGAATGGTGGCTAAATAATTCTCAAAATGCTGATGAAGTTTGGTGATATTCTAAGTTTTTGCTAAGAGGTTGTTACAATGTGCTGCTGAGTCAATATTTCACACCAACACACTTTCTGTATGTCTAACAGCAATAAACGTTATAGAAACATATCTGCTCTCCAACTTACAAGGTCCTTATCTAAAATACTTCATGGTGACCTTTCATTTGAAGTCATGTGCGGCACACTATAGGTCAAATATGTCATATGAGTTGTAGGCAGAAATTCGTCTAGAACAGCATGTCAGCTGTGGATCTCACCAGCTTTGAAGCAGCTTCAGTGAAGGAGTGCTGAGCAGTTTGTCCGGGAGGAAGTCGATCTCCTTCATGATGTTCGCTAAACGGACAGGAAGCTCTTGCCTTAAAAACATGAAGGAGGTCTTTTCACAGGCATTGGCTGATCCTGCAAGTAAGACAGGACTTCATTAGTAAGAATTTCACTCTTGAACTTGACATGTCTGGCATTTCTGAAAATCCCTGTACAGTTAAAACCAATATTTTGGTGTAATCCCGAACAAGACATCAGTTTAAACATAGACTTGTTTTATGAGATTTAGATTTGTAATATGAGATGTTCTATAAAATGACACTTTAGATTATAAATGTGTATATTTTAAATATTTAGTACTTATGTTTTAACAGAAAAATATGTGTGTTTTTAATAACAGTTGTCTTAAAGAACCTGTAACAATGCTGAGAAGTTCATTAGAAAAAACACAGACATTGTCCAATTTTTAGGAATTACATCTTACCTCACTGTGTAGATGTACTTAAGGTTAAAGTATATTAAATATATGTGTACATATATTAAAAACAACATAAATGGTACAATTAATTTTGTGAGGTGATATTCAACATATATCATCAAACAACTATATTAACGTAATCTGAGTCATGTTTATGCAATCTCTTCTACTAAATAACAGTAATTTACGTTGAAGGTTGTGTCTCAAAACCTAGAGAGCTGCCTATATAGACATCATGTTTTGCATTACAGCTGATCTATGAAGATGCCCACAATTCTGCATAAAAAGATTTAGGCTGTTTTTACGAAAAATACAATGCTGTACAGTAATGGTAATACTGTGGTATTTTGATATGGTATATGACATATTCCCCATGATACACGTAAAAAAATCAAATACCATGTATAATACGACCGTGTTACTACAAAAGTGCCTTACTTTTTATTAATGAGCTCACTAACGTTAGTAGGTTTTCAGACACAACCTCAATGAGTTGGCTTCATCAGATCCATTTCAAACAGGTAAACAACTTACCAAAGTCGATGAACTGCTTCATTGAGAGAGGGGACGGAGAGTACTTTGAAAATCTGTCCACTTGTTTAGGTATGTTCAGCTTTGAGCTGTTCTTCAGCATGATCTGAGCGAACTTCATGTTGATCTTCGAGTGAAATCCACAGATCTTGAAACGTTCTCAGCGAGTTATTGTCCTCGTCTCATCAGATGCAGCTCGCAAAGTTTGACATTCTCGCACAGACTGTTAATTCATCACGTAAATGAAGATCTGCGCAGAAGTCCGGTGTGATCGGACTGTCCGGTGGAAGAGTCCTCCTGAATCGCTCCAATTCGGTTTAATTTGTCATTGCACCAAAATAGCTAACGTTAACCAGCACAAGGTACAAAACAGAGTACAAACAAGGGAGGGAGGGGTGAGGGGAGACTGTTACTGCAATCTGCATAGATGTAGTACAACAGAGATCAACCCACCCATCAAGTTCTTTCTTTCTATTCTTATCGACAGGTGAAACGCTATCATTGCATTGTACAGTTAATATAAAGAGACTGATTGCATGATTGTGTCCTACGCTGTCTCTTGTGCTGCCATCAGAAATGGGCTTAGCTATCTACATGCTTTATATCTATATCGCCCTGCCATTGACGCATGCGCACAGCTAAAGTAGCGCAAAGGTATTTGGGAGTGGGGCAGAGATCTTCAGTGGTGTATTGTACAGCATCCTATGACTGACAGTGCGTTCACACCAGACGCGACTGTTGGACGCTTGAACATTTTGAGTTTACTCGCTTCATTCGCGCGTGAAAATAACTTCACATCAATTGCGAATTCGCGTCATGGGAGGGGCTTCTGCAGCAGCTTCCGTGTTGGTGTCTCCACAGTCTGCAAGGTTGTCCCTGACGTGGTGACTGCAATCTGGGATTGCTTAGTGGCAACCGACTGAATAGTTTTTTGTTTATTATATTCTGTGCTGTTTATGTCGTTTGTTTAGCTCTTGTAAATATTCCCATCCTTTTGTCTTTTCTTTACACTGTTTATATATTGTAAATAATCACATCTTTTCAACCTCTCTTGTAAATATTGCTATCTTTTTTCATCCTTAACTCTTGTAAATCTTTAGATTGTTATAGTTTTCTTGTTTTCAAATGATAAATGGAGACAGCCCCCAAAATGAATCCCTGTCTCGTTGCTGCATTATCGTTACACTATACCACAACTATGGTCCAATCACAAATAACCATTTTTTAATACACTATTGTGAGTGTATCTGCAATAGGATAACTATAGCTGGAGCTACATGACGAGTCCGGAGTGCTCCACCTCCGATGGATGCTCCCTAGGCCTTCTCTGAGCTCTTCTTCTTGGTGGCGCTGTATCAAATTATAACACATTTTGTACAATGAGAAGGCAGAAAAGGATTAAACTCATTCACAAACTGTCAGTGTTGTGTGAGGCTATGAGTGCTTACTGTAAATATAATATGTACACATGGTCATTATTGCTTGTACACACCTGTGGGTACAGCAGCAGATGCTGAAGGGCCGGCAGGAGAAGCAGAAGCAGCAACAGGTTCTGGCAGAGGGAACCCAGGCTCACTGCCATCAAAAGAACCAGTCGGCTCTGTCATGACCATATTAAATATTAATACAACATTACACCAGTCAGATAGACATTAATTTAGACTTTTCATCATTAAAAAACAACAACATATATGCCCTGTTGTGTTGCTTCAATTTGTCAACACAACTGTCTCTGACTGCCCTGCTGCTTCTGCCTTGCCCTGGTCTGACCCACTCCTCTTCTCCGTCTCCTTTCTCCTCTCCTGTCCCTCAGACTCGTCCAATTCTTTCTTTTCAGGGGACAAATGACATATAATAACCTGAATTAGTTCTTTTAATGTGACAATATAATAAGCTAAAATACATTGAGAAAACATTTAAAAAAGGATTTAAATGATTAAATACAAATTTGTAATTCATATAGGCCTATTTAGTTTCAGGATTATCAATACTAAAGGAATAAAATATTAACAAAATATGTGTACAGAGTGTATAATTATAAAGATACCAAAACAGAGGCTTTACAAAAATCATATTACAATCATAAACTGTTTTTCATCACCCCTGGTGATCTATTAACTGATTTCTATTTTAAATGAGTGCAGTAATTGTTTTATTATTTATTTATTTTAAAGTAACCATTTACTGTACATGTTAGCCACATTTTGGCTGGTCAGGCTAAGAGCCCAGTTTAAACCAGCAAACACTCTTTAGGCTGGTTTCTAGATATTTTTAGCAGTTTTCTGAATGACAAAAGACTAAACTGCCTTGCTCTTTTGGACAATGGCTCCATCTAGTGGTGTATAACAATTCAAACGAACCTTCAGTTCACATCTGAACCTACAGGTACATCTAAATAAATTAGAATGTCGTGGAAAAGTTAATTTATTTCAATAATTCAACTCAAATTGTGAAACTCGTGTATTAAATAAATTCAATGCACACAGACTGAAGTAGTTTAAGTCTTTGGTTATTTTAATTGTGATGATTTTGGCTCACATTTAACAAAAACCCACCAATTCCCTATCTCAACCAATTAGAATACTTCATAAGACCAATAAATTTTTTTTTTTGTGAATTGTTGGCCTTCTGGAAAGTATGTTCATACTGTATATGTACTCAAAAGGGCTCCTTTTGCTTTAATTACTGCCTCAATTCGGCGTGGCATGGAGGTGATCAGTTTGTGGCACTGCTGAGGTGGTATGGAAGCCCAGGTTTCTTTGACAGTGGCCTTCCGCTCATCTGCATTTTTTGGTCTCTTGTTCATCATTTTCCTCTTGACAATACCCCATAGATTATCTCTGGGGTTCAGGTCTGGTTAGTTTGCTGACCAGTCAAGCACACCAACACCATGGTCATTTAACCAACTTTTGGTGCTTTTGGCAGTGTGGGCAGGTGCCAAATCCTGCTGGAAAATGAAATCAGCATCTTTAAAAAGCTGGTCAGCGGAAGGAAGAATGAAGTGCTCCAAAATGTATTGGTAAACAGGTGCAGTGACGTTGGTTTTTTTAAAAAAAACACAATGGACCAACACCAGCAGATGGCATTGCACCCCAAATCATCACAGACTGTGGAAACTTAACACTGGACTTCAAGCAACTTGGGCTATGAGCTTCTCCACCGTTCCTCCAGACTCTAGGACCTTGGCTTCCAAATGAAATACAAAACTTGCTCTCATCTGAAAAGAGGACTTTGGACCACTGGGCAACAGTCCAGTTCTTCTTCTCCTTAGCCCAGGTAAGACGTCTCTGATGACAACTGTAGCCAAATTCCTTGACACGTCTGTGTGTGGTGGCTCTTGATGCCTTGACCTCAGCCTCAGTCCATTCCTTGTGAAGTTCATCCAAATTCTTGAATCGATTTTGCTTGACTATCCTCACAAGACTGCGGTTCTCTCGGTTGGTTGTGCATCTTTTTCTTCCACACTTTTTCCTTCCACTCAACTTTCTGTTAAAATGCTTGGATACAGCACTCTGTGAAAAGCCAGCTTCTTTGGCAATGAATGTTTGTGGCTTACCCTCCTTGTGAAGGATGTCAATGATTGTCTTCTGGACAACTGTCAGATCAGCAGTCTTCCCCATGATTGTGTAGCCTAGTGAACCAAACTGAGAGACCATTTTGAGGGCTCAGGAAACCTTTGCAGGTGTTTTGAGTTGATTAGCTGATTGGCATGTCACCATATTCTAATTTGTTGAGAAACCTGGGCTTCCATACCCACTCAGCAGTGCCACAAACTGATCACCTCCATGCCACGCCGAATTGAGGCAGTAATTAAAGTAGTGATGGTGAAGTGAAGCGTTCTGAACCAATGAAGCTTTCAACCCAATTGTATCGGAAAAAGGTTCATTACTCGAAGCTTTGTAATACGGTTCATGCTGTGGCCATCTTGTGGTCATAAAATGAATAACACCTTCCAAAATGCTGTGATTCATTACAGCTGCTGGTTTCACATCTGGTTCTACACTGATTCCTTGTTTTAATTTATTGTATAAACATAATAGCATTGTCAAAGTCATTCATTTGTGTTGGTGTATACTGCCACTAAAATAATTCAAATAAATCAAACATAAACTCATGAATTAAATCTGTGATCTGTCAATGTTAACTCTGCCTCAGTCCTTAGACTGTTATTTCATGGGAAAATTAATTTGACCTTAATATATAAATTAGGGTAAAAAGAAAACAATGCTAACGCATTATAATGTAATATATATATATATAAAGGAAATGGTGCTGAGGTTCGCTTCGTTTGAACCAGATATGAAACAGTCACGTGGTTTTCGGGAGAATGAAGCTTCGGACGTCATAGATCACGTGCTTTTGGCAAAACGGATCCGATACAGTTTCGTTTATTTGATACAAGCTTCGAACGTCACATCACTAAATTAAAGCAAAAGCAGCCCATACCAAGTATTGAGTACATATACAGTAAATTAACATACTTTCCAGAAGGCCAACAATTCACTAAAAATGTTTTTATTGGTTTTATGACGTATTCTAATTTGTTGAGATAGTGAATTGGTGGGTTTTTGTTAAATGTGAGCCAAGATCATCACAATTAAAAGAACCAAAGACTTAAACTACTTCAGTCGGTGTGCATTGAATTTATTTAATACACGAGTTTCACAATTTGAGTTGAATTACTGAAATAAATGAACTTTTCCACGACATTATAATTTATTAAGATGCACTGTGGTATTGAAGATCAATGCAAAAAAAGGGGGGAGGGGGGCAGGGAAGAAAAGAAAAATAATCCACTAGGTGGCACTGTTGTAGTGGATTAATTGATTTCTACGTTATTACAGCATTTTGGAAAGGGAGAGGTGGGATCATTTAGTTATCTATCTCGAGGCAGCAAGGCGGTCTATGAGCATCTTGCCACCTAAGAAAAATGTAGGCCATGTATGCCTTACATTTTGCCAAAGGCTTCGATAAATTTCGAAATGATCGTATCGTATAATCTCAAACAAGTCTTAATGATATTAAAGCGGATGGCAGACTGTGTGCGTCAGCAGTGATAACGCATATTTACAGTGGACAGCATCCACACTGGGAACAGGTAGGAAGTGTCACACACACCGGGTGCATGATTCTGACGCTCACATAATTGAGGTTTCATACGTGCATTTTGTTGTGTTTCATGCTTTATGTTCGATGACTTCATAATCGCATATGGGTTATGACGTCACTGTGCTTCTCTTGGTACCCACTGTTAGCAATAGCAACGCTGGCATCATTTGTAGCCTATATCATAATGTGCCATTGTGAAATCTGTGTAATATAACTGGATTTTCAATAATAGTTTATTTTATAACTCTCTGTAATCGAATTGGAGTCTGTTATGACAACAAAACCAGCATTATGAGACATGACAGTCCACCTAATGTAGCATCTTCCTCATAGACAGCTATCTCTGGACCTTTTGAACCTATCCACATCATAAATGTGACGTTTGCATGATAATGTGATATTAAAATGTATGTTTTTATTTATTGATTTCTGTGTTTTTTTATGAATTTCCATTTTGTTTTATTTTTTAATTAAGCTTTAAAAAAAGCTTTCCCCCACAGTCTGATATTGTTTTGTTTTTATTACCACTCCATTTCATCACATTTAATTTGTATCATATGATAAAGCCTGGGATTTACAGTTTTGAGAAGTATTATTCTTAGATCATATAGATATAGTCATATGCCACACCCTTAAAAAGAATCAGCTGTATTTACTTACCTCATAAATAGTTTTTTCATAAATGCATATATATATATATGCCAAGGCATTTCTGTTGAAAAATCAAATGGTCCTTCAACTTGTATATGCAGTAGTGAGTGTTTATCCACTGCTTTTAATGAACAAATTCTTTAAATATAGTCTCCATACGGACCTGCTTACACTGGTATGGATGTGAAAACTGTGGGCCTGTGGTGTAATTGTTTTGTTGCAGGACAAAATGGCTGATAAGAGTGATATAAAAGCTGAACTTGAGCGCAAGAAACAACGCCTTGCTCAAATCAGAGAGGAAAAAAAGAGAAAGGAGGAAGAAAAAAAGAAGAAAGAGGTGAGATAATATTTTAATGAGACTTATTAAGAATGTGGTAAGACCTTCTTATGAATATCTGAGTGTGTGTGTGCTTGTGTGTGCATTTGTAAACGTAAACAGTCAGAGACACAACAGAAAGTAGAAGCTGCTCCTGAGGATTCAGATTTGGACCGCAAGCGCAGGGAGACCGAGGCCCTCCTCCAGAGCATTGGAATCTCACCCGAACCTCCATTAGGTACAGTACACACACCACTGGACTGCACTGAAATATCCATCTGCACCGCAGCCACCTCACTCAACAATGCCTCCAAAACACATAAAAGAACTTCAAAGAACATTGCCTTTTTACCTTTGCCAAGATCAGGCTGTGTAATATTCTGTGTTCGCTTCACGTCTCTGAATGGGACTTCATCCAAACCTCTTTTTAGACGGGCTTTTCCAGTCTTTTTTGGATTCAGCAATTTAGTCTTTTTTACACTGTACATTCTGAATTACTATAATCCTGTCAAAGTTTGTAAGTGCTATTGTAATTTCTAAGGTTTATCCAACAGAATAGATATGTTCAACTGCCCAGCAAGTAACACAAATCTCTAGACTTAGACACAAGATACTAATTAATGCAAACATGAGCAAATTAAGAAATGTCTTATCTCACCACTTGTGCTGATTTTGTGACAGTCATGCAATCCCTTTCTCTGCTACTATCGCCATCTAGTGCAGAGCTATGTACATTACAAAGATGGACTTCATTCTCATAACTTTGCCTTTTAAATTAAATTGAATTGTGCATAGTATAAATTAGTGCAGTATAAATGTTATAACTTTGGTTATAAAGTAGCTGATTAAAATGTATTTAAAATTGAACAAAATGTTCTATCTGACTGTCTTTTTGTGTTTTCATAGTCCCGACACCAATGTCCCCATCAAAGTCAATGAGCACACCCAGCGAGACAGGCAGCCAGGACTCCGTTGATGGAGCAGCTGCTGGCAGGTATTTTAACACCCCAAATCTTCATATATGACCATGTAACTTCAGTAGATATCAATCATTAATGTTTTTAGAATTTGAGAGAAAAACAGATGCTTTTGACAATAATAAAGCATGGTAAAGAATATAAGGTAAAGTTAGGCCATACAATGCAATTTAATAACATTTACATTTTTTATTGTAACTTATCTATATACACCACAGTTCAAATGGGTTTCTAAAATTTTCAGATTTTTGAAAGATGTCTTTTACGCTCACCAGTTGTTACATTTATAATGTAAATATTAAATGCATTTAAATGTTTAATCTATATTCAAATAAATTTATTCCGGTTTATTTATCATTACTCCAGTCTTCAGTGTCACATGACCCTTCAGAAATCATCCTAATATGCTGAATGGTGCTCAAGAAATATTTCTTATTCTTACAGATTGAAAACTGTAACACTGTGTGTTGAAAACAGTTGTGCTGCTTGATAATTTTGTGGAAACAATTTTTTTGTCATTTATGATCAATTAAATTTTTATTGAATATTATTTAATTAATTATTAATTTCTTAATAAAAACTTACTCTAATCATTCTGAGCATTTTGTATATATATTATATATATATATATATATATATATATATATTTATATTAGCCTTAGTCTGTTGTATTATACTTTTTATTGTCATTATTTTATAATAATTTGAGTCTTAAGCTCTCAGACCCTCAATAGACAGCAATAATGACAAAAACAAAAATGTGTAGACTGAATGCACTGTAAGTCACTTTGGATAAAAGCGTCTGCTAAATGCATAAATGTAAATGTAATACAACTGAAATGTTCCCAGGTTCCCAGAAACGTAGTAAGGACATCAGTAAAAAAGCCCATGAGGCATCAGGGGCTTAACCGTAATTTTACAAATACTTTTTGTGCGTAAAGAAAACAAATTTGCTGACTATTTTACTGATGTCCCAAAATTTTTGGGTGAACTATCCCTTTAATAGCTTTTGTTTAAGCAGGAACAAATTGTTTTGTAACACAAGTGTGACTGATACCATGTTTCTCTGTGTTTTTTTTTTATATGGGATCAACAGATATAGGTAAGAATCATTATGTGGTTCCTGTAGTGTGCTCATTTTTATTTTCCACTTCACCTGTCAGCCTGAGACAATATAAAAGACCAAAGCAGCCTGTCTCAAGGTATACAATCTAACTCCACTGATACTCAAATGAGAGTTTAAGAGACTGTCTGCCTAATCAATTTAGTGGGCATCTAGAAATTGATAACCAACCAGAGAACTTCCTGTAAGAGAAATATTTGTAAGATGAGACGATCTATTTTTTTACACAAAGCATCAAAAATAACAACCAATAGCAGTGAGGGTTGTTAACAGGCTCATTTTTCTTTCTCTGAAATATAGACAGATAGCTGCAGTCATGTGGAAAGGGGAAGGCTGATGGGACTGCTGCTTTGGCCTGTAATTAAGTCTGCACAATGCAGACGTGCAGCACGTTTGACACATGATGTGCGCATTTGTCCCTGTCAACGCTCCCTGCAGGGGGCTCAGCTGACAGCCACTGGACTGAAGTGATATTTCTAGGACATATTAATGACTTCATCTTTAGCTATGCACTACCATTGCCTCATGGTAGCATGATAGTCACATAGGGTTATATGAGTTGTTTTTACTCCAAGGTCGGTTGTAACAGTGTCTCGCTCTAAGGGCCTCCATCTATAACTCTCGTCCTCTCCCAGGTCAGGGGTCAGTGGCATTAGTAAGCACAAAATAGACACAAACAATGAAAAGTATGTATCCGCACAAAACCCTAACCCAGAATCCCAAGCAGCCCCTTTGAAGGGAACGTGTTCGCTCTGCTATAAAACTCAGCGCACACTCTTATCTCATTGCCAGTTGAAAAAAGCTGAGCAGTTTAGGTTGCTCCCCCCCGTTGTGACTGCTTGATGGCTGCTGTTACCTTGAGCCTTGACTTCAACAATTCCTCTTGCATGGTTAAATTGGAGCCATTTGCAACCTCGTGAATGACAATACGGTTTTTAAATGTCATCACTGGTAAAACAGAGTGTCAGTTTGACAAGCTACCGCTCTGGATGTTTAAGTTTGGTCAATAAAAATGTATAGGCATGTTTGCGACTTGTATTGAAGGTTGAGGAAAAAAGTTTGTAAGGTCAACGCCATTTTGAGTAGTTTCTGTAGGATAAAATATGCACATCCCAGCAAAGCTTTGCCTACAGGTTTTGTGGGTTGTATAAGAATAGAATATATCTATGTGCTGTATTCTGGCCATCAATAAAAACACGTCATGTATGAAATGCTTTGTTCATATATGTCTGTCTTAATGTACAATATCTCACTCTATGTAGCACACTGTTTACACGTGTGCTTATCTTTCTAATCAGCTTAATAGTTGAGCTTATGAAAGATGACTGGTTTTGTGTATCCATAACAAAAAGTATGTGGCATTACCATGGTACAGTAATGATATCAGTTTGTACTATGAATTAGCCCTACTATATACATATAACAAAGCCAACATGGCGGTTTTAGTACATCCGGATTTCATTCATACTACACACATTAATGAAATAGCTACTTTTTAAACAGCCACAAAGTAAGTTCTTCACTAAATGTCACCTGCTCAGTAAGCGATTTCAGATGTAGTGTCAAATGTCAAACATCGACAGAAAATGTGTTACTTTTTAATTCATTTGAGTGAAGAGTGGTTTATTCTTAAAGTTATGGACTGAAAAGTCTATCAAGGACAAACCGTAAGGTCATGAACGTATAAATGACGTGCAAGGTCACAAGTTGTGTTATATGCAAGGGAATGTTAGCCTGGGTGTTAGGAATGTGTGGTGCCACATCCTGAAACCATGGTAATACTATGTAACTTTTTGTGAGGGTTTATTCAGTTTATTTCTTTAGTTCTTTATTTATATTTCTTCAGTTCTCTATTTATTTTCAGAACTCTGTTCGCATTACTCATATGTCCATCCCACAATTTAGTATTATAACCTAAGAAAGATTTGGTGACTTGTCATGTTCCCCATGCGATTCTCACATAATTTTAATATAATACAGGTGCATCTAAAAAAATGTTTTATATAATTGAAAAGGTCAATATTTCGTGTCACTCGTTTCAGAAAGTGAAACCCATATATTATATAGATTCAGTACACATAGAGTGAAATATTTCAAGCCTTTATTTCTTAAAATTTTGATGATTATGGCTTACAGATAATGAAAACCCAAAATTCAGTGTCTCAGAAAATTAGAATATTACATAAGATCAATAAAAAAGTATATTTTAAACAGAAATGTCAGGCTTCTGAAAAGTATTCATTTATATGCACTCAATACTTGGTTGGGCCTCCTTTTGCATGAATTACTGCATCAATGCGGCGTGGCATGGAGACAATCAGCCTGTGGCCCTGCTCAGGTGTAATGGAAGCCCAGGTTGCTTTGATAGTGGCCATAGATTCTCTATGGGGTTCAGGTCAGGCGAGTTAGCTGGCCTATCAAGCACAGTAACACCATGGTCATTGACCCAGCTTTTGGTACATTTGGCAGTGTGGGTAGGCACCAAGTCCTGCTGGAAAATGAATCAGCATCTCCATAAAGCTTGTCAGCAGAAGGAAGTATGAAGAGCTCTAAAATGTCCTGGTAGATGGCTGCATTGACTGTGGACTTCAGAAAACACAGTGGACCAACACCAGCAGATGACATGGCAGCCCAAATCATCACAGACTGTAGAAACTTCACACTGGACTTCAAGCAACATGGATTCTGTGCCTCTCCACTCTTCCTCCAGACTCTGAGACCTTGATTTCCAAATGAAATGCAAAATTTACCTTCATCTGAAAAGAATACTTTGGACCACTGAGCAATTGTCCAGTTCTTTTTCTCCTTAGCCCAGGTAAGATTCTTCTGACGATGTTTCTGTTTCAGAAGTGGCTTGGTAACCCTTTTCCTGAAGATGTCTGAGCGTGGTGACTCTTGATGCACTGACTCCAGCTTCAGTTCACTCCTTGTGAAGCTCTCCCAACTGTTTGAATCGTCTTTGCTTGACAGTATTCTCAAGCTTGCGGTCATCTCTGTTGCTTGTGCACATTTTCCTATCCAATTTCTTCCTTCCAGTCAACTTTGCATTTAATATGCTTTGATACAGCACTCCTTGAACAGCCATCACCTTTCAGTAATGATCCTCTGGGACTTACCCTGTTTGTGGAGAGTGTCAGTGATCGTCTTCTGGACCATTGCCAAGTCAGCAGTGTTCCCCATTATTGTGCTTTCAAAGAACAAGAGATACCCAGAATTTATACTGTATGGATGGTCATTTATTGAAACTCAAATGTAAATATGCGAACATTTTGAGATACTGTATTTTTGACTTTCATGAGCTGTAAGCTCTAATCATCAAAATTTAAAAAACATGTTTTAAATGTTTTATTTTTACTTGTACTAAATCTAAAATATTTAAAATTTCACTTTTTGAAACACGTTACAAGAAAAAAATTACTTTTTCACAATATTTTTAGATGTACCTGTACATTTTCTACAGTGAGATACATGCCATCTTTTAAAAAGTGCATAAACATGTTGCATGAACCTCCTTAGCTTAGTATCAAACTGCATCCCCATGTGTGCTGATTTGATTGGTCCTTGCTCACTGTTCTCCTGGCTTGCATGAGGTGTGTTGTTTGATGCCATGTGTGCTATGATATTTATGTTTGTGTGTATGATAGTGTTGTTTCTGCTGAGGTTAATCTTGCATGTTCTCTCCCTCCTGTCCCCTGCGTGACACCCCCTGCCGCCCCTCCAGGACCTTGCAGTGGGACACTGACCCCTCTGTTCTTCGGCTGCAGGCTGACTCTGAGCTCGGGTATCTCCTCCTCTGTCTCTTTCTTTCTTTCTTTCTTTTTACTCAGATCTGCCAAACTTTTAAATGCATACACATACACATTTACATGTACAAATATTTTTCAGCAGATATGTACATGCACTTCTTTGGACAGCTATTGACTACATTCAGTGCAGGAATGTATGAATTAATTCTTAAATTCCTGAATTTGAATTAAGTAAATAGAATGCAAAATTTCGATTTAAAAATAAATAAATAAGTGAAATTAAAATTGTATTTAATTTAAAATGTTATTTACTTTATTACTTTTACAATGTTGTCAAGACTAGTCTTGTTTAAAAGGATAGATAGATTTATGTTTAGGCCAAAATATGCTCACCGAGATGGCATTTATATGATCAAAAAATACTGTAAAAGCTAATATTGTGAAATATTTACAATACCTACATTAAAACCACTAATATTAAATATTATTAAAATATTTATAATAAAAGAACTAACATAGTAAAAACATTTTTAAATGAATAGAAAGCTTAAAAGAACCATATTTTTTTTTGTAAAAGTAAATAACTTTTTTGATGTATGACTAAAAGCTTAGAAGTTATCGGTTAAACATAAAATATTTATTTATTTAAAAAAAACAGAAACTAGTCCATAGGCAAAGTATCTTTGATTGTAGATTAATAAAATATGAATTATTATAATATTGCAGAGTTTGTCCTGTTTCTAGCTGATTGTGTTCTAGGTTTCCTTCTAATTAACTTTTTACATTGATAATCAACATTTATATATTTATGAGTGTGTGTGTGTGTGTGTGTGTGTGTATTGCACTGCTTTTGTACTGTAGTGTACCAATGTGTATGCAACTTTTCCTTTGTTCCTCTCATTTCTCTTTCTGGCTCGCTCCCTCTATCTCATTCCTCTTTCCTTTTAAGTTTGTCAGGTTCAAGAGTTTTCAGCTGGTCACTCTCCAGCTGTGTGCCCAGGGCTGTATGTGACAGTGATTGATGCACCATGCCATGTACTGAGAATGCTTTAAACATTAGTTCTAGCAGTCAAATGAGGGTCATCCAAACTTACAATATGTTCATGAACCCTACAGCATATTAGATTTAACAGACGCTTTTAACCCAAAGCAACTTACAGTGCATTCAGTTTATACATTTTTTGTCAGTATGTGTGTTCCCTGGGAATTGAACCCACAACCATTTGCGCCGCTAACGCAATGCTCTACCACTGAGCCACAGGAACACTTGTGTTCTTTCACCATTTTGTCTCCGTTATGCAGTCAATTTGTTAATGCTGTATTTTAATGTGCATGCAAGTGTGTGCACGTGTGTGTCAGTTTGCAGGAAATTCATAGGCCATTATTTTTCTCTCCCCAGATGTCGAACGCACAGATTGGGACCTTCTAAGATAACTCAGGTGGATTTCCTGCCCAGAGAGGTGGTGTCCTACTGTAAAGAGACTCAGACACCGCTAGCAGCCCATCAATCTGAAGGTAGATACTTACAGTAATATTCTGTATAGAGTGGTTAAACTACATTTAAACGGATGGTTCAATCAAAAATGAAAATTCTGTCATTAATTTCTCACCCTCATGTTGTTCCAAACCCGTAACAACTTTGTTCATCGTCAGAACACAAATTAAGATGTTTTGATTTTCTGACCCTCATAGACAGCATACAACTGACACATCATAGTACTCTCATGAATGTGTGGCGCAGACCGACATGTAAGAGAAGGAACTATGGAATGAAGTCTTTATTTTGGTTTTCTTTGCACCAGTGTTCATTTTGACGGCAAATTTTGATTTAGTTTTAGTCATAGTCTTTTGATTAAAATGCCATTTAATTTTAGTCATCAGAATAGTTTTTAGCTTTAGTCGAGTTTTAGTCTTAGTAGACTTTTTAGTAGAGTGGTAATTTAGTAGAGAATTAACTGCGGTTACACACAACATACCTTTATGTTAAAATTACTCTCATAAACTTCTCATAAAGAACATAGTCTTCTTTTCAATGAAATACTAATGGTTATATCTGGCTAATTATGCATTCTTTATAACAACTTGTTTACCAAATTCTTCGTTCTTTCAAGCAGACAAATTTATTTCTATACATAAATTTAGAGTAATCTTTAGTGCTACTAAAGTGATTCAGTCAAGAGCAGTGAGTGCTTTTCTGTCTTTCTTTTGTTGCTTGATTAACGTCAATGACTCAGACAATAGCAACTATATTAGACTGCTATCCCTTTAAAACCGAATGCACCGGATGCAATGTACTGATACACACAATCTCCCTACTGTTTACGTTCACTTAAGACACAATCAATGAGTTTATGTGAATACTGGTCAAAGCAGACAATTCGATGCATTTGGAAATATTTTCGTCTAGTTTTTATTGGTTGACGAAAATGTCAATAGTTTTTACTTATAATTTGTGTCATTCAAAATGAATTTTTGTTAGTTGTCGTCTTGTTTTCGACGGTGAAAACAATTATGACGAAAATTACGTGTCAACGAAAATTAATACTGCTTTGCACACAAAAATGATTCTCGTAGCTTCATAACAGTATGGTTGAACCACTGATATCACATGGACTATTTGAATGATGTCCTTACTTCTTTTCTGGGCCTAGAATGTGTCAGTTGTGTTGCTGTCTATGGAGGGTCAGAAAGCTTTAAGGTGTCATCAAACATATCAGAATTATCAGAATTTGTGTTCCGAAGATGAACGAAGGAATTATGGGTTTTCGAACGACATGAGGGTGAGTAATTAATGACAGAATTTTCGTTTTTGGGTGAAATATCCCTTTAAGCTAACCTTGTGATAAAGTAGCTACACAAGCAACTACTGTACAAACCAAAATCGCTAATTACATTGAAGCAGAGACTAACTACTAGTAGAGAAAGAGTTGGTTTATTCCATTAATGAAAATCATTTGAGAATTTTTTTATAATTTGAACTAAATGAAACCAATAACAATAGAAACTTTTGCATTACTTTGTCCAACACTTAATGATGAACAGCAGCATTGAAAAATCACTACAAAAAATGGCTCAAGTGATTCATTGAATCAGTTTAAGAGTGCCTGTGTGATTCAAGTTTGTGACGTGCTTTACATATTATGTGATGTACTTTAAAATCAGTACTTTGTCATGCTACATCGCTGCTCATTTGAAAGTAGATTGTTACTGGAAAACTAGCATTGCTTCCAGTTAGTTATTCGCCAACTCTGAACTGGAGAGAAAAATAATGCTATTATCAAATTTTAAGTTTTCCGGCCAACTACAATGTGAGGTCATAACCTATGCTTAATTCAATTAAAAATAAATTTCATTAAAATATATTTTCCTGGTGTTTTACACTGTAGGCTAGTAGTTGACTGTTGTGTGAAGTGATATTTATTTTGCGCAAATTCAGACATTTAATTACAAATGTGCATGTATTCACCTTGTCAACTACTGTCAAGATCTACAATACCTTATTTATGTAGTATATCTGTATTCAATCAAAATAGGCAATTTGGGATTTCATGGTAAAACAGCTTGGGACAAGCTCTGAAATTGAAACGGGCTGCTCTGTGAAGAGCTTTGATTTTCATCGCTGTCAGGTGGGCTGTCATCCTGACCGCCTGGCTCCGTCGAAGAGCTCCAAACCTGTGCAGATTAAGATTCATTTGACCAGCCATTTCCTGAGAGGGGAGCAGGGGGGATGGAAAGAGAAAAGAGATTCCTGCCCATCAGTGGCTCTGCTTGAAATGGCAGAACAGTAACGGCATTGAGTCAGGCTTTAAGTGGATGCAGACGGGTAATTCAAGATGGCTTCTATCATCAGAACATCACTTGGAGTCATGCCTGAGTTTCTGTGGAGGGCTACCAGTTTTCTTTTGCCTTTCTGTTGAGCTTGTTGGGTCTACTATCAGTTTAGGTGCATGACATTTCAAAAAATGTAATGCTATAGATGAATCCTTTGTAGACAAATTTCTAAATCCTTCTAAACATCGATATACAGTCATCATTTATTCACACTTAAGTTGTTCCATACCAGGTTCTCTTATACATAATCAAATATCTCACAAAATATATTTACATTTTTTATTTTAAATTAGTTTTACTAACAAAAAAAGAAGATGAAAAAAAAACATTACAACACATAATTTTTGTGATTTTTAATTTAGTAACCAGTAGAAATTATACAACTGCCGATATAAATTCAGAAACACGTTTTTCTGGTGTACTGTAAATACCATGGTAATGTTATTCAGAACATCACTGAAACCCATGTTTAAGCTTGGAAGATATAAAAAATGTAAAGATATAGTGATATAGCATCATCTGCCTTCCTTTTTGTTGAATCCTAAAAGAGTACAATTCCTTGAAATGTGACCCTGGTCCCCAAAACCATTCATAAGTAGCACGTGTATATTTGTAGCAGTGGTCAACTATACATTTTATGAGTCAAAATTATAATTATTTTCTTTTATGCTAAAAATCTTTCGGATATTAAGTAAAGGTCATGTTCCATGAAGATATTTTGTAAATTTCCTACCATAAATATATCACAACCTCATTTTTGATTAGTTATATGCATTGCTAAGAACTTCATTTGGACAACTCTAAAGGTGATTTTTGCAACAATTATATTTTTTTGCAACCTCAGATTCCCGATTTTCAAATAGTTGTACCTCAGTTAAATATTGTCCTATCATAACAAACTTTCAGATGATGTATAAATCTCAAATTAATTGATTGAGCTGATTGATTTATGAAATGTAAAAATGTTTAATCAAAGCCACTTCTGCTTGTTTGTAAAAGAATAATGTCAGGATATTTCTCCTTATTAGTTTAAGTGTGGTTCCTACCACAAAGACTTCTTGGCTTCTCCATTCGTTAACTCGACACAGCAGTCAACGCTGAGCCGCCCTCTTCCACAAGTGTGCTCTAATGTACTTCATTGGCTTCAATCATATATCTGAAGCCAATCATATTTAAAGTGTCATATTTCAATTACATTTTTACATTTATAGCCTTGTTAAAATGAAGCTCACATAGAGCTCGGCTAATTTGATTGCATCCCCCAGAATCGTGAGCCAGGCCTGGTATAAACTGCAGATGGTTTGAAAAGCACCCTAAACATCTCCATATGGACGGGACCCCCTAACAAGCAGCGTTTGGTATATTTGCATAACATCGCTGGTAGTTGGGATGTGAAGCACATCTTTTGTTCTTTTTTTAAACCTGCAAGCGGTGCACTAAAAATGAGTGTTTTGTGAAACGCAGGCTTTACCTCGCTGCTCTCGTTCCCCTCCATCTCATCTTCTTCTTTCCATCTGTATTTCACACCAGAATCCCTCCATCCTCTCATGGCTCCTTGATCCCTAAGCTGGCAACAGCTGCTTGCCATGTGATTGGAGACTTCCTGTCATTATAAATGTGTTTTCATTCTTTCCACTTCCTTGAAGCCTGATCAGAATTAAAATTGCTGGTGGAATTTCCTGTCAAGACAGGTCATTTATTCAGCAAGTGCAACCGCTGTCAAGCCTTTGATTGGCCGTTGCCCTTAGCAATCGCACTCTGTACAGTTTATTTGTTTTTTCCTCTCGGCCTGCAGATGCTGGTTGAGCCCACAGCTGTCTGTAGGTACAGGTTGTCTGTCCAGGGGAGACCCTGCCCCTGCGAGACCTCTCACATGAGAAAGAGAGGATGTTTTAATAGGTCTTTCCACCACCTGCTACAGCTTGCGTTCTGTGTTTGTTCAGGCCGGTGCAGAGGTTTCGTCCATTGATTGGTGAAACTAAACAGATGCCTTTTTTCTTTTCTTTCTTTTTCGTCTCTGACCCCCTCTCTCTCCCTTGTTCTCTGAGTTGGGGGATGCAAGAACTGCCCAGGTGTTTGCCCCCCTGAGACTGCACTATAACACTGTCATGAAGGCCAGCAGTGCCTGCAGACACTCTTGTACCAGCAGCTGCCAGCATGTAGTTTGATGAAGGTCAAATTAACCTGAGTAGGTTCCAATATGCCCTCTGCAATGGTTAAAGATGTGCATGGTTAAATGTTTCATAAAATGGTAACACTTTACAGTATGGTTTCTTTTGTTAGCATTAATTAACATGAACTTATACAGGATTTATTCATCTTAATAATCTAAACATTTCTAATCTGGGTTTCCGCGGGTAATTAATTTTTTAAAGGCCATAAATAGTCTTAAATTGCACAAGAAAGTCTTCATTTTCTGCCGTTTTGAAAGCGCCACCTGCTGGCAGAGAAAGCATGTGCATTTTCCTGTTGTTTTGTTCAGACCAATGCGAAAATCAACCCATGTTTTTACTCTGCAAACACGCAGAGCTGTAAATGTGAACTAGTGGATCGGTAAGAAGATAATGCATTATAAAAATCTAAACAGCAAAATGTATTTGTTATTTAATTAATATAATAATTTAAGAAAATAATTGTTAAATTAATATAATAAATACTTTTTGAATTTTTTTTCTTAACAATGGTTAAAGGCTGAAATGTGAAGTGTATAATTTTATAAAACGTTTTGTTTTTGTGAAAACTTGTCATTTCACAGTTTATGTTAATATAGACATTGCCCTACTCCGCTCATATGTATTCATTTTATTTGTGCATTTGGATAATGCACTGTGTTAATAAACAAATGAGAAATTATTGTTAAGTTTTTACACAATCATTTCCCTATTCCTTTTGTAGAAAATAGTAGTTCATCTCATTTGTGCATACTCATAAAATAAACCTTAAAATTATAGGTAACACTTTTATACAGGGACCAGTTCTCACTATTAACTAGTTGCTTATTAGCATGCCTTTCATTAACATATTGGCTGTTTATTAGCACTTATAAAGCAGATATTCTGCGTAACCATATTCTAATCCAGCAAATTAGAAGTTTATTGAGGCAAAAGTCGTAGTTAATGGTTTGTTAATAGCAAGAATTGTACCTTAAAATAAAGTGTGATCAAATTCTAAAAGTATATTACAATGCATCGTTTGTAAGATTAACTAAACTATAATTCCTGTAGTATTGAGGGTCCTCTTTCATTTGGAAACCACTTTTTAAAAGTTTGGGGTCAGTAGGATTTTTTATGATAGAAGTATCTAATGCACACCAAGGCAGCATTTATTTAATGAAAATTACAGTAATATTAGTGAAATATTATTAAAATTAAAGCATATCATATATTTGTGTATTTTTCTGTTTTTTATTCTATTATGTTTTATCGTTTACTCTATTTTTTATATTTTAAAATGTAATGTATTCCTGTTATGGCAAAGCTGAATTTTCAGCAGCAATTACTAGTCTTCAGTGTCACATGATCTTTCAGAAATCATTCCAATGTTCTAAACATTTCTTATTATTATGTTGACAGTTGTGCTGCTTAATATTTTTGTGTAAACCATGATACAGTTTTTTCAGGATTTTGTATTAATAGAATGGTCAAAAGAACAGCATTTATTTGAAAAATAATTTTTGTAAAAATAAAAAAACTTTTATAAAAGTGCTTTTTAATAAATGTCTTTATTGTCACTTTTGATCTATTTATCACACACACACAAACACACATACACACACACACACACACACATTACTGACCCCAAACTTGAAACATTCAGGATTCTATTCTACATCTATCACCAATCAGTCAAATGTACGACACTAATCATGCAAAGTCCATTGTGCACAAGGTCAGAAGGTCTTGTTTTCACCGAAGTACAAGTTTTTTCTTTGGCTAATGTCTGATGCATTTGGCTTAACACACTCAGGCAAAAAGTTCCTTAATGGATCTAATAATTACTTGGCCAGGTTCATTCTGTTCATCAGCTGCTTGTGATGTTTTGTTGACCCCAATTTAGCCCTCATTGCAGGTTTAGTCACGTGCAGGTTCAGCCCTTGTGTTTCCAGCAGTATCAGATCTTATGATAGATACGTTTCATAAAGATTTCCGCCGGTGGTCTGGGAGAAGTTGGCAGAAATGAAGGCCAAACCTGTTAGCCAGTGGCTCATTTGCGGTATAAAAAGCCTTCCAGATCTTACCATCAGAGGCAAAAGACCTAAAATGACATTATTGTGAAGCAACAGCACTGGATGTGTAGCTTGTAGTCATGACTCAGCGATACTGGTCAGTCCGGGGGTTGTGACCCATCTGAACTTTTAACCCCACTGAGACGCCTATTCTCTGCAGCCGTAGTTTGTCTCACATCAATCTAAATGTGTGTGACTCTGTTTAGGATTATTTAATTTAATGAACTGTTCGCTTCCGTCTCAGCTTTGCTCTAATGAATATGGGTAGTGTGATATGTGTCCAGGTTCTTGTCTGTTGGTTGGTCAGAGATCTGTCTCTGCTAAGTGTACATTGTTCTTCGCTCAATCAAATTACCCGCCAATCACTGAACGCCATATTCAAGGCTCCAGTGGGCTCTTGGCAACATAATTTGTATGAAAGAACAGGCTTGTAATTCCTAAAGACTGCTGGGAGTGGATAACATTGCAAAGGCATTCACTGGCAGGGCTGGGAAGGTTACTTTTAAAATGTATTTCACTACAGATCAGGAGTGTAGCCAGAAAGGAGACTCTGGGTGTGCATCAGAAAAACTGGGTGTGCCACATTTATTGTCAGATTAATGCGCAAAAAAAAACAAAAAAACAAGCATGCTTATTGGGTATTAATATGTTAGTTTAACCATTTCATTTTTGTGTAGGCTACATGTGTCTGTTAACCTATTCTCCATTTTGGATGTCTTTGAAAATCACTATTTTATATCTGCAACAAAGTGTGTGTGTGTGTGTGTGTGTTAGCATGCGTGCTGTATATTTAGTATTATTAAACCTTTCATTTCTGCGTATGTCTGTGTGTCTGTGTTTGTATGCTTACTGTTTATTAAGCATTTTTAAACCTTTCATTTCTGCGTGTTTGTGTGTGTGTGTGTATGTGACAGAGAGAGAGACAGTTTTAATGAATTCTCCATTGTGAATGTGTTCAATTGTCAGCCCTGCATTTCACATTGGCCTACCAGGGTCTTCAACCTTGCTACTGGAGAGCTACGTCCTACAGATTTCAGCTCCAACCCCAATCAAACACACCTGAACCAGCTAATCACAGTCTTCAAGGCAACTTGTTAATTTCAGACAGGTGTGTTGGAGCAGGGTTGGAACTGAAATCTGCAGGATGGTAGCTCTCCAGGAGCAGGGTTGGAGATCCCTGATATAAACTCTTAAAAAGAGAAGACTTGCAAAGAGTATTGTCACCTTGTCATTTCAAATATCTATATCTGCAACAAAATATGTGTGCATGTATATGAGTGTGTCTGTGTGTGTATCTGTGTAAGCAAGCTTAATGATTATTAATATGATAGTTTAACCATTTCATTTCTATTTGTGTGTGTGTGTGTGTGTTTCTGTGAGCCTATTGTCCATTTTCGATGAGTTTCACTGTCAGCTATGCATCCAGCTGTTGGCCTAGACCCTAAAAGCATACCACCTTAGGCCTTAAAATTCTTGAACCCTGGTTATCGCTGCTTGCAGCTATATAGTTTTTTTTTTTTTTTCGAGCTTTCTCGCTCAAGAGGGTCACCGACAATCACATACAGTATAACCTACAACAGCTCTTTAACTGCGCTCTAGTCAAAGTGCTCACTGTAGCCTAATCATTAACTACACACATCATAAACCCCTTTTAGGCAAGTACAATTTATGTCACATATTTTAATAAGACTAAACTCCTATTTAACCTGATGATCACAGGTTTAATAAAAATACATTTAAGTTTCTAATTATAACACCGCATTTCCACGATTATTCAAACAACGAACACATTGTACAGTGAGCAAAGCACATTTACTTTATCAAAGAATAATCATTGACTTCAGTGACTAGGCTATGTAAAAATCTATTATGTAAAACAGCTGTAGCTGCTCTACTAAATAAAAACAAAATGCTTTTAAATAATCCCTCCTTTTTAAATCATTATCATTTTGCACATCCTGCAATGGTGACTTAAACTGTACATGGGCCTACATATAATGTTCCTTTGAAATTACTTTTGGTTGAATAAACTATCTTGAATAGATGTCTTGCAAGACACATTAGAGAAAGCAGTAAAATATTTTTTATACATTACATTCAGGATCGCCAACAACAGAGCACAGTATTTAATGGTGCCTGTTAGCTGCTCAAAGGGCGAAACGGCGTGGTCTGGCCTTTTTGCCTCAATTATGTTATTATTATTTATTTATTTTTGAAAATAATTTAAAATTGTAATTACATTTTAAATTAACAAATATTATAAGCACTGCTTGATCTGTAAATTGTGAGGTCCCGGAACAAAGCGGGGTAATGAATCCATCCGGCAAGTTTTTTTTATATTATTATTGAACTTTCAAAAACACAAAATTCAACAGCCAGTTCATATATATATATATAGGCCTATATGCTTTTATGTATGTAGGCTACACAGAGAAACAATAGAGAAACAAGATGTGCTTTCTGCCGTCTCATGCAGTCTCCGTGAAATGGAGCGCGTCACAGCAATGAACCGGCTACTTTATTAAACGAACGAACCAAAAAATACCAATCTTTAATTACGTAGTCGGAATGAAAAGGTGCATTTCTTTATTAAAGTCAGCGTCGCATTCTGTAACTTTACATTTTCAGCCGACACTGACTGAGAAGAAATCACTAGTTTATTAACGAATAATTCAAATGTTTTATTTTGCCTTTCCCCCAACATTCATAATCATTAGCCTACTTTTGCCGTTGCACGCTTTAGACATGCGCTTGGGCGCGGGATAGGCTATACGCCTATATATTAAAGAATAGTTAGTAGCCTAAGTTATTATATTAATCAATTTATGTGTGACTAGGAAAATCTTTAGTCGGGGACAGGCCTTCTTGGCACAAGGAACCGATCAGTTTTTTTAATAAAATGCTGTCAATTCGAAAAGTGCGCCTGCTAATCACGCGTCACGTTATATTGCAATGCAGAGTTATGAATGCGTAATAATAAGCAAAATGTTTTTAATTTATTTCATTTCTTATGGGTGCAATGGCGGTGCTTTGGTCTTTCTTGGGGGTGCTGAAGCATCTGCTAGCCCCTCCTTTGCGCTGCCCATGTTTATTACGATTAAAAATAATTATTCTGCATCTGTTTTAGGTGTGCCAGCTGCCACTGTGGGTGGCACCGCACACCCTGGCACACCCGTGGCTACGCCCCTGCTACAGATGACAAAATACTTGCTTTAAAAAGTAATCAGTAATGTATTTCGTTTTATTACTTAGGTTTAGTAACGTAATCTAAATACTTTAGAATACTTTGAAATAATGAACCTGTGTAACACAAGGGAACATATACTTAATGTCTTATTTTTATGTTTTCCAACTCTAAATAAAAGTCTACCAGTCATAAGATTAATTTTATTTGCATTTTTAACATCAGTTTCCCACCGCATTTCTATGAACAACAAATACATGTTATGTCATTTAAATCTACCAATCAATATAAATTCAATTTTAATATGATGAATGGGATTCCGTGCTGTTTCATGCTGCATTCCAAGCTTCAAAACGAATCCAAACACACCAAATATATCATAAAAGTAGACAAAACAACTGGCACAGTTCTCAAAGTCATACAATAGATTTGTTTAACGAATGGACCAAACTTTAAGTGAATACTTTATAATCCTCTCTATGGAGAAGCGATCGGCACAAAAGAGTCAAAGAGTCAAAATTGACAGGGCTTGTTTTTCAAAGCAACTACGGTCGCAAATAAAATGTCGTTGTAGTTCAACGTAATTTAACAGCCACAGTTCGCTAATGATGCTTTTGGGAAACATACCCCACATCTAACCAGTTTAATGTGAACCATTCACACTGGTTTCATTAATCAAAATAAATGATTTGTTTAAAAGATTGACTCAAAAGAATCATCTGTTCACGAATCGAATCATGAACTCGCCTTGCCGCATCAAAGATGATCTGTTCTTGAACATTACAGATGAACTTAATCTTTATTCATTCGAAAAGCACACAAAGCTATCGTTTGACTTAATAAACTTTTATTTCATGCATGATTCGCGTGGATCTGTTAACTGATGCAAAGTGTGAATTCTAGGAGAATTTGGTGTTTTTTTGCAATTAAATTCTTAGAAATATTAAACGTAATGATAACTATTCAACACTCCAAATATGAGAAAATAGAAAAACGAGTTACTGGATAAAAAATTTCTAAGATCAAGACCAACTTCCCTCAAGATGCTTTTTCATATTAGACGTTGTGTCCTTCAATGCTGAGAGAAGGTTTGTTGCAGGTTGGCATTGCACTGCACTGATGTTACGTCCTTTTCAGATTTATAAACTAGTCATTGTATTTCCACGAGAGAAATGCTTTCTAATGATTTATGTGTTGTGATGATTTGTTGTTCCAGTTTTTGGAGAATCAGTTGCCTTATTGGTTAAAATCCTAAAACTGTTTACTTAAATGTGAAATTAATAAATTACATTAAAATTCAAAGTAATCACTTTGGTAAAATACGTTTAGGATGTAACTGTAATTTGATTACACCTATTTAAAATGTAATTATAACAAAATACAGTTACTCATATTTTGTATTCTAAATACGTAACGCTGTTACATGTATTTCATTACTCCCCATTATTGGCATAATATTTTACACTGTAGAGAACATTTTTGCATCCTTGAGTGGAGCGGTAGTGATTAAATGTTAATCTGTAAAAACAGTTTGTAAAAGAACACATTAGATCTTGTGTCGCTCTGTATTGAAAAGAAAACAGTTGTTCATCCAAAGGGTTATTTCACCTAAAAATCTAAATTCTGTCATTGTTTACTCATTCTTAACCATTCTCAGGGCTCCAAATTTACACACACTAAACATACAAAAATGGAAAATAACAATAATTTACCATGTAGAACTGTTTTGTTCGTTCATTTGCTGTTTCGTCAGACATTATCTTGTTAGTGTTCACCAGTGTTTCCTACAACAACAAAAACACTATGAGCCATGATGTCCAATTTGCACACAAATGACTCTTATGAATCAGTTCCTTTTAACTGGTCTTTTGGTTCACAAAGCCTCAGCACATTGAATCAGGGTCAGTGAATCTTTTAAGGCTAATTTTCGAGTAATTTTCAGTAATGTGTGTTTCAAAATAAACTAACTGTCACTGTCATTTATATTTTATGTTTTAGAAAATGTCATTATTCTGTATTCAATTAAATTACTCTATATTACACGACAACACGCAATTAAAGACGATTCAACATTCACTTAAGTTTATTTGTAATAAATAATGGTATAATAATAAAATTGTATTTAAATTCAATTACTTGTAAAAATATATACTGTATATACTTTTAGGAGAATGTTTAGTGCTTGTTTATTTAGTGCAGTTTTAATGCTTTGAGACTGGGCTTCTGAAAAAAAAAGCACTTTTCTGGTGGAGCAAGTAGACCTAGCTATGAAATGTGGTCCGGATCAGCAGAGCTTGGATCTATGGGTAAGCATAATACTTAAACGGCTTTAGCAGGCTCTACCGCTAATTACCATCAGCCGATAAGAATAGTTTCAACACTGTAGTTCAAAAAGTCCAAGTATTTCAGCTGTGCAAAGACCCTTGTGCAAGACAATGAGACCCAAGGTTGCTTCAAAACCGTAGAACTTTCCTGCAACCGTTACGATACTGAATTTTTTAATTTCTGTACTGCACTCGGTCACCCCTGTCCTGGAAACCATCTCAAGGAAGTTGAAGAGTTCAGAGGGTCATGGAAATTATGTGGTTCTTTGTTTCTCACAATCTCCCTCTTTTTTTATTTAACGTGTGCACGTACGTTGTGTGTGTGAGTGCGCATTAGGCTTCTTTTGCTGGAATTTTTCAGGACCATTAGCTCTGGTGATTCTCTTTTTACAGTTACTTTTTTGGTAAACTTGTGGTGGTCCTGTAATGGTTCCTAATTGCCGTTCTAACTAACTGCTAATCTGAAAGACATTACAGGGACTTTTCAGAGACCACCGTAACCAAGCAGTTGAAAACAACAGTGAATGTCAATTGATCCCAGCCAAACGCTAAAAAGACTTTTAGAGGTAATAGAGAAATTTTATATGCAGCATTGTTTCACAATTACTTTGGCTTGTAAGGCTTAGAGATCGAATAAAAATTTCAGGCAATCAACTATAGCCAAACTAGTTTGTTTAGTTTGGTCGGATGGTTAATGCAGCTCTGCCTGTGTCAGTCTAAAATAGTATCTAGTTTCTTTCTTATTGTTTGAATTAGTGGTTTATGGTTTGAAATGTTTTTTTTAACAATGAGCTAAGTATCATGTTCTGTTCTGTTCTAGTAATCAAAAGGCATTTCCTAGTTACTAGTCATTTACTACTTCTCGTTTTGAATCTTAACACTGTGTGAAATAACTGATGTACAACATCAGTTGTATTTTAATATTATTTTACTGTCAAATGACTGCCAAGAAATTTTTTCAAATGTAAATAATTTCAGTAGAAATAATGTTTTTTAAATTCCTCAGTGATTTTGTCTAATAAAATATACATAGAAAGCAGCATAAGTTTAAGTAGAATCAAAAATATCAACAGTAGTTGTATGTTCAAAATTATATATTTTTTAAATACTGTATTAAACAACCAACTACAAGACTATTAGTTTAATCTGGAACCCTGTCTGTGTCAGTCTAAAACAGTATTTAGTTTCTTTCTTATTGCTTGAATTAGTGTTTTGAAATGTTCTTTAAACAATGAGCTAAGTATCATTTTCTTTTCTGATTAGTAACTACAGTGCATTTTGTCTAAATATGATGACATTTAATTTTTATATGTACAGTAGTATGTATTTTAATATTGTTTTACTGTCAAAGGACTGCAAATAAATCAAGTAAAAAAATCTATTTTCAGGAGAAATCATGTTTTTAAATTTCTCTTTCAATAATTTTGAGTTACCTGGAATTATTTACACATTATTTTTGCATTGTGATACTGTAAAAAATTATCTCTTTTGATATGTGACGTCAAAATTGGATGTTGCAATTAGATACAAAAAGGACCAAATGCCAAAGGACTTTTAAATTGTATTTGATTTAATGGTCATAATTAATGCTTACTCACGCAACTACCCCTACCCCTCACACTGGATTCCATCTACATACCAGACACACTGACTCTGACAGCACTGTAGCATGTCTCGCACTGCGTAGCATAGAACACATGCAGCTCCATCTTCTCTTCTGCACTAACAGCACAGTAAAACACTAACAGCATGCACCACTGTAAGTCATATGTAAAAGCTATACATACATCTATAAGTCTCTGGAGAATACAGTTTGCTATGTGTATATTATGGAAATGTGTGTACTGTATATTGTGTACAATTGTCTATTGTTTATTCATGTATATTGTGTATATTGTGTAAAGTGTGTATATTGTTGTCTATGTATATTGTCATTTTTTTGTACTGCCATGGCAAAGTCTTGTACCTTAGAATTTCGCCATCGGTACACTTGTGCACATGATGTGTGACAATAAATAGATTTGATTTGATTTGATAAATAATCATTTTATTAGATTGTGCTTTTTAAATTTCTCTTGAAAGTAAATATATAATTAATTTGCACGTAATAAAATGAAGTTCCACTATAATAGTGGCAATTATAATACAATAGTGTAATACAATCTCTGAAGCTGTAAGAAATGTAAGGAGGTGGTAACTTCCCCAACACATTAAATATTCAGTCCAATCTGACAAGACTTGAAAATCTCAAATCTCAAACATTTCCTGTGCACGGTAGCAGCGCTTTAGAGAAGCTTTCTTTATCTCTCCGACTCTGAACACTTCCAGACCCCAGAGTGCTGTCTCACTCTCTGAGGGGAAGGCAGGTCTGTGCTGCGCGGCCTTGGGCTAGAAGATAGCGGTACTCTATAAAGCACTTCATGATCAATCTCAGCCGTTTGTCATGGTGATGTCATAATGATGACAAACGAGAATGATGAGGAAGGCCAACAAAAGGCCGTGCCCAAATGTGAAGTTGCTTTTCCAGTAAAGAGTCAAAGCGGTATTTACCACAACGGCAAACTTTGAAGAGCCTCAGAATGGGCTTCAGAAGACGAGAAGAAAGATAAGGGCTGCTATGATTTATGTGTATGGTTTGATGAGCTGCATTCAGTGCATTTTAGCATTGTCATTCGTCTATTTTTCTCTGATGTTTGAGTCATTATTAGTAGATTCAAAATTATGTTGTTTTTTGCACAGCACATGTACAGAACAAATTAAATACAGCAGTTAGCAGTGCACATAATTTAGTGTAAATGAGGTACAAATTATAGTATAGTGTGGGGGGGGAGTGTGTTATAGTAGAGAATGTTCAAAATCGTAAAAAATGCAATGTTTATAGAAAAAAAATGGTATATATGGGGTATATGTGTATATAGAAAGAGAGAGATGTAAAGAAATTATTTAATATTTATACTTTTGATATACATACACACACATATATATACATACAATTATTTTATAGTAATTGTATTTTTTAAATGAAACTTTTTAAATTTTATATATAATTTTATTTGGACTTATTTTTATTTCTCTAAATTGTAGCTGCAGGGGTGGAAACAGCATTGCTGGTTTGGCGCATTGGTGTGGTTTGTAGTTCTGAAATGCAAACACTGTATCCACAGCCATGGGCTTTCACACCGCTGCAGGAGGCCGTGAAGAGTGTCAGCTCAAGGACCTGACTCCACTCTGGCCTGTGCTCTGTGTGTTTGATGAGCAAGTACTCTCTCCCATCTGATTTCACAAGACAGTCTGACACTCTCTGTGTGTCTGAGTGAGAGAGACGGGAAAAGGAAAGAGAAGAGCTTTTGTTGGCTGGATGGGTCACAGTTTGCAGACTGCAGCGTGTGCAGAATCTGTCATCATGGCTTTGTACAGTTTGATGTGAATTATTTTCCTGTTGCTCTTTTAATAATCACATGTTAAATTGACTACGTTTACATTCATTTGTATGCATGTCGCAAGCAGTGAATTCAGCATATTTGATCAGTTTTGTGTTTTACCAAAGAATTGATCCCGTGACTTTTGCATATAGCACCAGGCATATTTAGTTACTAAAACTGAAGTGTGTAATTTTGTAAAGATTATAATATTTTCTTATACCTGGCTTAATAAAGTATGCAGAGACAGTAAGTCACTTAGGGAGATTTAGATAACATTTATGTCTGTTAGCTGAAGTTTCCAACTTAATTTTTATTGGACAAAAAAAATCCAGTAAACATGTTTTTGAAAATTAAATGCAAAATAAAACCGTTTTGAGCCTGTTTGCTAGTTTTAGGTGGTCTCCTGTCGTTTAGAGGGGTTTTGGGCCTGATAAGTACAAATTGTACTTATTTTCAGCAGGTTTATGCAAGGTTATAGTCCAACTATTGAAGGGACTCATTTGTGTCATATTCAGTCTGCCCTGACTGCTGTCCATTAGTGTGTAAGGATGTGACTTGAAGGACGTATTTCTTGCTGACGTGCTATTCAGGAGTGCAATAGATAGATAGTGTTTGTCTCATGCTTAGTTTGTCGTGCCAGTTCCACATTACAGGCCTCTTTCATGTTTCTGTTGCCGCCTCCTCAGTGCTCTGCCTCTGTTGTGGTCTGCAGGCTGCTTGACACCCGACTTCTGAAGTCTAATTTGGGTATATCTATTTGCACTTCTTAAAAAAGGAAGACATGTTGTATGTAGGCCTGAAAGTGTGTCTTGTATTCTTGCATGTAAGTGTGTCAATATGGTGGGCAGTAGGGGTGTCCTCCCTGCCGTGTCTCATGCTCCATATGGAAATACCCTCGGCCCCTCAGTTCAATTTCTCTCTGTGTTTCAGAGGCCCTGAGGAAAACAAACACCCTCCACCCCCTCACTGAGAGAAAAAATCCCCACTTGTCAGATGAGGGGATTTTTTGATTGTCTAATCAGCTCCATATCCCAATCCAGAAGCCTGGAGCAGTGCAGCATGGTCCAATAAAATGCTGGATGAAAGACTGAGTCGCATCCTCCTTCCGTTTAATCGATGGCATCTTATCTCACTTTTGGTGGCATTTCTTCACCGCCATAGTCTTTTGTTTGTGCCTGTTGTAAAGGTGCTCTAAACTCTTCTTTGTGGCGATGATTGGGGGTAAAATCACTAGGGGCCCCTAGCAAACTTACAAGGGGGCCTAATGATTACTTAAAATTATATAAGTTATTTTTAATTTAATATTAATAAAGTGATTGATATAATAATACAACATATAATTAATGCACTTAAATGCAGTAATGTAATTACTATAATTATTATTGATATATTCGTGATTTAATATTAATATTGAATATTCTTAATGAATTCAATTACCTAATTGTTTAACATGCTAAAACTTTAAAATGATCTAATTTGGTTAAAATATTTTATCAAATGTTAAATAAAATTATTTTTTCCTCATTGAGTGGATATAATTAAGTTGATATTAACAGTTTCTTAGTTTCCCAGGTTCTATTAGTAATAAAATATAGTTAGCAGTTATATATATATGTGTATGTATGATATATATTTGTATGTGTATATGTATGTGTGTGTATATAGAAATATGTATATATTAGTATATTTATAGTCTGGTTATAGTTCAGATAGTATAGCAATAGTTTGGTTACTATATATAGTATATAGGGGGCCTTGAAGTGAAAAAGGTTCAGAACTGCTGGTCTAGAAAGATTACTGATCTCAAGTAAATTAGTTTAAAATGCTTTAACATCATGAAAACTGTGAGCCTGACAAGTGTACCGTAATTCTCCTTCAGCAGTGATGTTTCCATGACCACGTCCATCTGTGAACCATTTACGTCTGGTATATCGCGTGCAGTGTCTTTAGAGCGGGAAGTGCTAAGATCCTCCTTACCACATTCAGAGGCATTCGCTTTCGCACCCTCCATAACAAATCAAACGTTTCCACCGCTACTCTATATGTGATAACCAGAACTAATCTTTCACATACCCTTCACCCTGCCATTGCATAAATAGCCATTTCTTTTGCCTAATTAAACAGTTAATTTCGCTCGGGTGTCTTGAGTCCTGCACCCTGAGATAAGCTTGTGGTTTTAAGGATGGAAGTCACGTTTTGATTGAGTGCTGCTGCTGTGTTGGTCATTACGACTAGCAACGGTGGATTTGAATTGCTCGAGCAGCTTGAGGAAACCGAGAAAAGATTGAAGGCAGGTAAGATGGGTGGGGGGTATCATTACCTTGCTGGGTAGGTCCTCAGTTTCATCAACCTGGCAAACAGGGTGGATGGTTCATAATGTTCCTTCCCACTGAGTGAACCCATATTAAGCACCAGGGTAGAGTGTGCTAAAGCTGTCTCGTTTCTCCATCTCTTCTTCGCTTTGAAGCCTTCTAACCGATCTTTTGATGCCATGTTGGTTGCCGTCACCTCATTGGAAGAGAAAAGAAACATTCTGACTGGGATAAGAAGGTCAGATGCATTATAAATTGATTTAAGGGCATAGTTTAATTTACAAATTGGCTTGAAAGTTCCCTCAATGAATTTTGGCCCACAGTGTTGATGTTTTTCCGAGCGATAGGGGTTATCACGAAAAATGCTTTAGCCAAAAAGCCACAGGGATCTTCAAATATATTGCAAACCTCTTGAACATTGTTTGCGAACCTTTTGACCACAACCATGAATCAGGGTTTTTGTTGCTTTGTCCCCCGTTTGTGTGGTCAGTGTGGCTTAGTGCGAATGACTTTCCTCTAGACCTGGTCATATCAGGTCACATCCTCCTCCAGACATGGACATCCCGGTCCAAAACCTTCTGACATAGTCTGTCAAGCATGTGGGTCTTCTGGTATGCAAGAGGTGTCCCGTTCTTTGCCTGTGCTATTTTCTGTCAGGCCCCAGAGAAAAGGAACAAATTAAAAATGAATGGCAGGGCTCTTTCTTCCTCTCAGGGCAAAAGCCGATGAGAGAGAAAGAGAAACAAGGCCAGAGAAGTCCATGGTGGTGTGGTCGGCCTGGGCTGGCTGGCTGCCTGTCTGGGTCTAAGGACTCCTCTATTCCCCGCTGGTCTCTGGCTCAGGAGCTCAATCGTATTCAGCAGCTAAACCACACTTGCTCCGGGCCACTCGGCTCACATCAGTGATCCACATTCAACCTCTGGAGAATCAATTGTCTCAGTGCTTATGCTCAAATGCCATGGATTTAACTCACAGTGTGTACATACTTTACTAACAAAAAGCATTAAATTATTATTCTATACACATTTGATTCAAAGCAAAATAGTATTTGTATTTTAAGAGTGAGTAAATGTACTTTATTTGCCTAGTCAAGGTGGACATCATATTCAATGTTATGCAGATAAAAAGAAAGGCGGTACACTTTTGTTTGTTTCAGAAATCACCTCTACTTTAAGCTCTGCCTTAAAAACGTTACTGACAAATTAGCAAATGTTGTCATTCGCCATTTTCTCAACTGCTTTTAATTTTTTTAATCTATAGACAGTTTTTGTGTTTGGATATTTTTAAAGGCAAGTTTACAAAAGTTTTCCAATAATACTTCAATAATATTGCAGAGTCAGTTAATTGAGTTAGCAGCAGTAATCGAGGCGGAGCTTAGTGGAATGTCAATTAAAGGAATAGTTTACCCAAAATGGAAATTCTGTCATTCACTCATGCCCTCATGTCGCTCCAAACCTGTAAGATCTTCTTTCATCTTAGGAACACAAATTAAGATATTTTTGATGAAATCTGAGAGCTTTCTGACCCTGCATAGACAACGCAACTACTACGCTCGACGTCCAGAAACGTAGTAAGGATACAGATAAAAGTCCATGTGACATCAGCGGTTCAACCTTAATTTTTAAGAAATTAAGATACGAAAATACTTTTTGTGCACAAAGAAATCAAAAATAAGAACTTTATTCAACAATTTCCATTACTCCAGTCTCTAGTATAGCATGATCCTTCAGGAATCTTTCTAATATGTTGATTTGGTCCTCAAGTAACATTTCTTATTAAACCTTATTGGATAAAGATAAATACAGGAACAAATATTATTGTTTGAGATTAAACACCAATAAAGGGGGCAAGTCTGTCATACGACAGCGTAATTTACAACAATGTAAGAGACTGCATTCTTGCAAAGCTTAAATCATTATAAAGTGTGCCTCCAGGCCCTTGTCTCCTCCCTTAACTGGTGCGAACACAAACACACTGGTGTTAAGAGAGTCAGCCGCAACACGTCTGGCACGATGGGATCACTTCCTTCTGCAGACTGGGCTCCCACTGTCAGCTCGACCCCGGATAATTAACCTCTGCCACTGGGGTTCAACAAGAAAACAATCCCACAGAGCTCTGTGTGTATGCTAGCGTGACTGTGTGTGTGCCCGTCTACAGGTGCCTGTGAGGGTGTTAAGCGTCATCCTTCTCACCATCTGCAGGCATGGGGCAGGGTAATGGAGAAGGCTAGGAACACATGCCCAGTGCTTCGGACGGTGTAGCAGGTGGCTGAAAGTGGGTCGCACGAGGCTGGGTCTTTGACTGAGGTGACTAGGTTAATTAAGGGTGAGTCTTCAGGGTCTGGGGGCCCCGGGGCAGGCGTTTGGGTTTTGGGGAATGGTTGATCGAGTGCAGAAAGAGGTCACGCCACTCACCCACTCCGCTTCCTGTGGGGTATCTGTGCCTCTCTTCACGAACGGACCTCTGGATTCATAAACTCACACAAACGCATGCACACGTGTAGCACATATGTTCTTTAGGACCTAAAGGAAGTGTTTTTTAACTGAGTGTGTTGTTTCTCTAGAGCTCACGATTGTGAAAATGCAGCTGTGCAAATCCACATCGAACTGAAAAAACAACAGGCCGTGTTGATCCAAAACAAGGCATTGAGTTGAGCGCGTCTGATTAGTAAAGAGTATGCTTGTGAAATGAGTCTGGATGTCAGGTACAGAAGATCTGTAAGTTATTATGGAAGAGTCTGGGTCTCAGGGTGGGTCACAGGGAGGCAGTGAAGTTTGGCAGGTGTCACAAAACAGAAACTGAACGTGACCTGTTGTGTGTCCTTTCAGAAGATGAAGAGGAGGATGAAGAGGTCACAGAACCGAAAGCTGGCCCAGAAAATGACCTGCAGCAGGAGGAGGAAAGCAAAGACACAAAGGAAGGTAAGAGATCATTCTTACAAAACCTGCCTTTGAGAATAACCAGGGCAAATTATAGAAAGACAGAAATGATACATAAGCCAAATGGTTTTTAATAATAATAATAATTATATGTATTTATTTATAAATTTTTATAGCATAGCATAATATAGTATAGTATAATACATCAAGGTATAGAATAATACAGTATAGTATATTATCAGAAAGTACTGCATTGTATGCTCTAATGCTACAACATGGAACTATTACATTATTTTACAATATACTAAATTAGGTCTTTTTATATTATTATTGTGTTAAAATTAGTCTGTTGGATTTATAAGGATTGTTGTGTTATTAAAAAACTGTACAAGTCTATGAAATATCACAATTTAGATAGCAAACGTGTGTGTGAAGGTGTCTCAAAGGTCATGCTCTGTTAAAAAACATATTCTGTACACCAACAGCTTCCACCTGGCTCAAATTTAATACATTTGACTTCTGTATGTTGGATGTTAGACGGAACAACATCTGCTCAGTTCAGACTCCACGAGAGAGACGTCTCTTTACAGTAAAGCCTGACGTTGGGGTGCATGTTCTGCACACATGTTCCATAAGCGCTAATAGAAACCATAACAGATCTGTAAATAAATTACCCACACTGACTAAAATGGCATTCAATGAGGCTGTTCCACAAGGGCAACCCCTTCTGTGTTGGTGTAGCTGGAATTTTATTGTCGCCTTCTTTTGATGTTTTAACGGAAATGCATCCCGTTAGTGGTTAATAAGCCATGGGTGGCGTGACATGACATTTAGGGGTTTATTAGCATGACGTAGCACCTCTAATAATTTGACATGTGATTTACAGCTTGTGCAGTTATGCAAGTCATGCAACGTAAAACCCTCCGCCAGTGAAGTAATTTATCTATCTTCCAATCACAGTACAGTCAGCAGCGTTTAAAACTATGATGCAAACATTTTCCTACTGTACAAGTCACATTTTTCCTACCTGTGCTGCTTTCGTAGTTTGTGTTTGGGCCTCGCACACGTCAAAACTCACCAAACACCAAACAGGATCAACAGAGCGCTGAGTGGCCACTCGCGTGTGACCCTTGCAGCCGTATCAGATGGCATTCTCGCCGGCCGGGGGCTGGGCTTATCAGGCCGCGGCATTCTGGGTCAGGCCTGATCGAACTTTAATGTCACTAGACCCCAGCAAGTGGACTTCAAAGCAAGCGGAGAGTGCATTCTTTGTGCAAGTGTGCAGGGTAAATAACTAGAGAGAGGCTGGACAGAGGCAGACTGTGAAAGCACACGAGGGCTTTGACTCCACGCTGACTTTGATCACGCTTTCGTCTTCCTTATGAGTCATCAAAAAAGGCACGCAAATCAAGTGGGCTTAGATCAAAGGGACGGGCCCCTAATAGTCTGGGAGATAATGGAGAAACGCAATAACATCAAAAACGAAGGACAAAAACTGGGTGTGTTGTCATTATGGAAAGACAGACTAAGAGCTGTGTGTGTTCGCTAATGTATTTGCTCATTTATTTATTGTTTGTTTGTCGTTTTACACCCATATCTCCCATCTAATTGGCTTAACTACCTTCAAGGCTTGTTGGGAGTCAGGAAAAAGAATGCGGGCGAGTTTGTTTAGGTTCAGTTTGTACAGTTACTGTTCATCGTTATGCTGTGTGGCCATGATTTTGTCAGTGGTTAAATCCATTTGTTAGTGTTATTGTATGTAAGTGGTAGGTATAAACACATAGCCCATCTTTGCGGCCGTGACATGTGCTTTTGTGTGTTTGTGTATTAAAACGTATGGCCTGTTCTGTGTTTATTTACTCAGCAGCTGTGTTTACGTCTCTTCATTTTGTTGTGTTTTGTCTTGTGTGTGTATCAGGCCACCCGCGGGAGCTGACGGAGGAAGAGAAACAGCAGGTTTTGCACTCGGAGGAGTTCCTCATCTTCTTCGACCGCAGTATTCGTGTGATGGAAAGAGCTTTAGCTGAGGACTCCAACATCTTCTTCGACTACAGCGGACGAGACCTGGAGGATAAAGAGGGGTGAGAAAGTGATGCGTAACACAGATTATTTCAAATTTATACATCACGTAATTTTATCTACTTATTATTTATTATTTAGTTTATTTTTAATATTTTATTTCAATATTAAAGGGATAGTTATCCCAAACATGAAAATGGTGTCATCATTTACTCACCCTCATGTCGTTCCAAACCTGTATACGTTTCTTTCTTATATTATACATCAAAGAAGATATTTTGAGGAATGCTGGTAATCAAACAGTTGATGGTCCCCCCCCATTGACTTCCATAGTATTTATTTTCTTTACTGTGGAAGTCAATGGGGGCCAATAACGGTTTGGTTCTTCAAAATTCGTCAAAATAACTTAATTTGTGTTCAGCATAAGAAAGAAACTTTTTGGAAAGAAAACCGGTTTGGAACGGCATGTGTGTGAGTACAAGATAACACAATTTTCATTGTGAGTGAACAATGCCTTTAAGGATTAAATCATCTGGATTTCATTTGCAAATTATATTAATTTAATATTTGCATAATATCATTTTCAAGTAATAGATGTATAGGTTGCTCCAGTGTTTTAGGCTCTGTCATAAAAGCCTGTTGAAATTATCAAACTTTTTAAATAAATTTCTAGTGAATTTTCAACAAATATTTTGCAGTGATGTAAATATAACAAAAATAGGAAGGGTCATTGTTTGTCTGTGGTATTTATAATTAGGCTGATATGAAAACAATAGAAGACTATAGTATGCTCTTAATGAGCTGTGTGTGTGTGTGTGTGTGTGTGTGTGCGCATTGTTCTTCAAACAAATTGTTGCAAAGTAATGTCATCAAATAACAACCTCTAATTTTGCTCTTCTGTATTGGTATTACAAACTGTTGTTTTTATGAGCATTTGTTTTTAATTTACATCTTTAGAATGTTTTATGTTTAAGGATAAATATATATATAAATATCTATTATTTGCTTTCATTTTCTATTGTATATGGAAAAGTGTGTATTAAAACCCCAGAGCCAATGTTAATAAGAGTATCTCCCTGTCAGAGATCTGCAGGGTGGCTCCAGTCTCTCTCTCAATCGTCTGTTCTATGATGAGCACTGGTCAAAGCATCGGGTCATCACCTGTCTGGACTGGTCCCCTCAGGTAGACTGACCTCCCTCTCTGACCTCCTGTATGTGTCAGCACCTGTTCATTTAAAATGGAGAATCCTCCCATTCTTTGTCTCTGAGTCAGCTTTATCATCTCTTCTCTGTTCTCTCTCTCTCTCTCTCTCTCTCTCTCTCTCTCTCTTTCTCCTGCCTTTACTCTCTTCTCTTCATATTTCCAGTACCCTGAGCTCTTGGTGGCCTCCTACAACAACAATGAAGACGCTCCTCATGAGCCAGACGGTGTGGCTTTGGTGTGGAATATGAAATTCAAGAAGACCACACCAGAGTACATCTACCACTGCCAGGTGAAAACCCTTAACACAACACAACTTTACACAATTACCCTCCAAAAATAATGTCACGCTGATTATTAAAGGAGTGAAAATTGAGCAGGAAAATGTTATAGAGATGAAATTGTATGAAAATTTGATCATTTACTCACCCAAATGTCATTCCAAACCATGTAGGGGTTTTAACTATGTAGAACTTGAAAGAAGATATTTAGAAGAATGTTGGTAACCAAAGAGTTGCTGGCAGCCATTGACTTCCATAGTATTTTTTCTCAATGGTCAGCAATGACTACCAGTTTGGTTACCAGCATTCTTCAAAATACCTTTTGTGCTCAACAGAAGAAAAAACTCACACAGGTTTGTAACTTAAAGGTAAGTAAATTATGACAGAATTTTAATTTTGGGTGAACTGTTCCTTTAAGACATTGTAAACAAATTTGGGTTTAACTATTTATTTTAAAGTTGTAACTTTTCGCTGAGTTAAAAATACATTTATTGTTGGGTTTATTGTTAGATACTGAATGCTATATTGCATACTATTAAAAAAATAGTAGGCAGCATCTTGTACATACTATGCAGTAAGAATCTCACTAGTATCCTATACCAAAAATACCAGTATTATTCCAAGCACTTCACAATAAAATGACCTAATTGGAAAGCCATGATAAAGGAAGTGGTAGCTTCAATAAAAGGGAGATCTAATGGAGCGTACCACTTCAGATGATGAAATGCATTGAAATGAGCCTAAGGTGATTTAATTAAAGGTATATGCTGGCCTTGGAGTACCGCAGCGGAACAGAACACCTTATTACGGTGTGTGTGTCCGCTTGGGTCAAGCCAAAGAAATCCTGAGGTTTGTGTGTAAAACATATCTGGTGTGGGTTTTGATGCTAATTATAAAAGACTCTGGGTTGAGAGTCTTTTCAGGGAGACGACCAAGTAAGCAAGTCTGGGAGGCGACAGCCTGGTGCGAGGGAGAGATATTAGAGAGACATTTCTGTAATAAAAAGATGTGGCTCGCCACTTCCTAATCCTACCAGCCGCATATGTTTGCCCACCCACATGGTCTGCTCGTGCATGTGCTGTTCCAGTGCCCAGCACCTCTCACGTGCACACAGACGGATACGTACACATGCTCGTTTACACACACAGTTACAACCAAAGCATACTCAGACATGCCATTTTGCACATGCTTAAAAACAACAGACTTTCATATTTACACAACTTTTTAATTGCTGTTTTAATATATTTTTCTAACTGAATTTAGAATTGAAAACTCATTTTCAATTCTTTCAGTTTAAATATAATTTTGAGGACGTCAACGTCTTACAGACTGCAAACGTTTATCGCCACTGGTTTAAAAATGTTCAAATTTCTGTTTCAGTTCTGTTTCATCTTTCATAATTAGAACATTTTTCTTGGTAGATAATTTTTTATTTGGCTCTTAATTTTACAATTGTAGTATAATTCGCTCTTAAATAACTTTTAATTTATTTTAATAAAAAAATGATCAGTTAAAGGCTTGCTTAACCATCAGGAAATATTGATTATGAATTATTAATTGAACCACAGGTCAAACTAAATATTAGTTTTTTTATTTTCTGTTCATTTTAAATTAGGTTTACAAGCTTTTTAACAGAATGTGGGAAATGAAAATGGGCAGTTTTTTTCATTTATCTATTTAGAAAAATAAAACATTAAATAAACATTAAATGTAATGACCCCACAAATTTAGGCTAAATTCAGCTGTTGCTGAGTAAGGGATAAAGGGATAGAATTGGGACCAAATTCTGGTTTGTAGTTACATTTATTTCTAATTTGCAATGAATTTGGGGGATAGTATTTAATGGTGAGCACTACAATTTAAGGATTATTTTTTTTGAAGATTATTATACATTTGTCTTCCCAGGGTGCTGTAGAAAGAGTCCAAATTATGTTATTTCTTGGGAGTAATAAGACACTAAAATAAACAGTATTTTATAGAAAGTACCTTGTATTTTTGATTGTGTTGTCACACAGGAGCATAAATGAAGACTCCCTTTGACCTGCCTCACTCTGTCCTTTTCTTCTCTACAGCTCAGTGCTACAAAAAGATGGGATGTATAGAAAGCATATATAAAACGCAAGATGAATAACACAATGGCATTTCACAGCTTTCCTTCAGAGCAGCCTGAGGTTCAACCATCCTTTTTCATCACAAGGAGAGAAATGGAGAGAGAAGCACTGGATCTCCAAACATTTGGCCGTTGGCTGAGGATGAAAGAGGTTGGGCCAATTTGCCGAGATATTGTTTTTCGCTCTGGGCTCTGTTCTAAACGGCGGTGCTGAAATCTGACGGGTCTTAATGTGCGAGCATGTTCTGCCGCTTAACCTCCCCAAACCACACTGATCTTATTCCCTCTGAGGTACACGCATACAAGAGCCATATACTCATCCCCCACACGCTCCTCTCCTCTCTTCTTCTCCCCTCCTATTCTCTCTTTGCGGCTTCCCTCACTTTTGGCAGGCCATGTGGTGGAGTTCAGCAGTTTTGCAGTCGTTTTTCCAGATTTACCCACAGCCGCCACTTTCATGTGCTGGATACTTCAGAAACCCTCCCTCCAGCGCCGCTGTCTCCCACTTTACCCTCTGTTTCTCTTTTTGCTGTTCCATCTTTACCTCTTTTTGCCACATCTCTCTCTCCTTATACTTCTTCCCACACTCTAGCTCTGTTCCAAAGCCTAGTGAGCTGACTCGCTGTCTACTTAGGCAGGTTATTATGGAATCTCATAAGTGAACATACTACCTACGCAGCACCTCCACACACCACATAAATAGCACTTATCATGGGAAACTCGACTCACAATTTATTTCAATAGTGTTTTCCATTAGCTTGTCACTAAGCATACAGAGTGATTCTCAAGAAAGCATTAAAAATCATCGTTTTATTTGTAATTTTTATTTTAAGATTCAGGATTGCCTTCAGCTCAGAGTATGGGGTCGGTAGGATGTTTTCAAACATTTCAAAATTAAACAGTTCAACAAGTCTTTTATGCTCATCTTAGCATTTATTTAATACAAAAATACAACTAAACAGCAATACTGTAAAATATTACAATTTAAAATAATGTTATTTTTTCTGTTCTAATATATTTTGAATGGTAATTTATTCCTGTGATGGCAAAGGTGAATTTTCAGCAGCAGTTACTCCAGTCTTCAGTGTCACATGATCGTATAATCATAATCAATAGGAATCATTATAATATACTGATTTAGTAAACAATAAATATGTCTTACTATTATCAATATTGAAAGCAGTTGTGCTGCTTAATATCTTTAGTATAAACAATGATGAAACAATTCATAGTTTTAATTTTAATTATATATTGTATACTGTCACTTTTGATTAATTTAATACATCCTTGCTGAATAAAAGTAATAAATTCTTCGTTTTTTTGTTTCTGACTCAACATTTTCAACAGATTGAAACTTCACACCTGTAGTGCACTTTAAGATGTTCCCTTACAAATGCAGCTCACTAGAATTTGAAACACAGCTTCTGGCTTTCTTCTGTTTGTCTTTTCTTTATCCTCTCCTCCTTCGTTTCACCGTCTCTCAGCTTCGGACGGTTTGAGAAAGACCACTTCTTTTCAGACGGCTGTGGAATATTTCTGAGGTGGTTTAGGTTTGTTTTGGGCTGTGTGTGTGGTGTGATCTTGGCTCTTTGCTCTCTGTTGTTCTTTCGGGCTCATCATCACAGCAGGCCCTGTTCGCCAGTACATCACATGACCTTCTAAAGTGGGCTGCCTCTCGCCACATCAAGGGCACACCTCAAAAACGGCTCACCGATGCTGTCAGCCCTCATCTGCATTGCCTACATTTCATTGATATTATTTATATTTTACCCAGGATGACTTTATGTGAACCCCCGCTGGATGGCTGAGGCTCACTGAGTAGAGGTTGGGACAGAGGAAGAGGTGTTCACAGGAGCTTGGAGAGATGCCCACTCTGTATAATGCTGGTGGAGGGAGTTGCATTTGCTCATAAAGCTGAGTGTAGAAATGCTTCAAAACCACTCACAGCTTTTGAAACAGGAAGAGCAAAGACCTCCGGTCCACTATGGTTTTACTGCCTACTCTTGTATCCACATATATTACTAGATAGGAATGGGTCATGATGGTTGATCTGGTTTATTTGTTTTTTAGGTGCTTTTATCCGTAGTTCTTTAATTAGAAAGTTGTGCTTCAGCTGTTTAACCTGCACAGAAATGTTGTGTCTTTAAAGGGATAGTTCACCCAAAAATTCTGTAATTAATTACTGACCCTCATGTCGCTCCAAACCCACAAGTCCTTTTTTCATCTTCAAAACACAAATGAAGATATTCTTGATGAAATCCGAGAGCTTTCTGACCCTACATAAACAGCAACGCAACTACCATGTTCAAGGCCCAGAAAGGTACTAAGACATTGTTAAAATAGTCCATGCGACATCAGTTATGATACTACGAGAATACTTTTTGCGCACAAAGGAAACAAAAATAATGACTTTAGTCAACAATTTCTTCTCTTCCGTGTTAGTCTCTGCCGTGCATTCACGAGTACCACGATGCATGTGTGTGATGCTGCTGATGCAGGAGCCGGCGTTCGACATTGAACCCAGATGTGCTGTGCCTTCCTTAAGATATTTACACACTAGTTTTTCATATTCATCATCCTTTCTATTCATCATCTTTCTATTTTATATATTCGTCTATCAAAAAGCATGCAACGAATGTGAAAACGCAGAAAATGGAACCTGGTCCAAATTTTTTATGATGGCTGAAATTTTCGGAGGCAGTGTGCAAACATGATTGACACAATGTGAATTCGTATTTATTTTTTAACATGCAATTATTTCGGAATATATTTTGAATATTTTTACCTTTACAAGCAGAGGAATGCACAATAATGTGTTGCGGTACTCTAATGAATGTGCATCGAAGACTGAGACGGAAGAGAAGAAATTATTGAAAAGTCGTTATTTTTGTTTTCTTTGGGCACAAAATGTATTCGCGTAGCTTCATAAAATGACATTTGAACCACTGATGTCGCTTGGACTATTTAACAATATCCTTATTACTGCACCTTTCTGGGCATTGAATTGTAGTTTTGTTGCTGTCTGTGCAGAGTCAGAAAGCTTTCATCAAAAATATCTTAATTTGTGTTCTAAAGGGGAACGAAGGTCTTATGGGTTTGGAACAACATGAGGATTAATGACAGAATTTTAATTTTTGGATGAACTATTCCTTTAAATTAATATTTTCAAAGCACACTCAGATTGGCATGTTTGCATCACATGCTCATTTTTTATTTAAAATTTGTGACAAAATAGTCCATCTAGTCCAATATCCAAATTGTTCACAAGTCCTTTTGTTTTATTGCGTATCTCTAAAGGCCCAATATACAAAATGATTTACATTCTGGAGGAGTCAATTATATTTACAGAACATCTGCATTAGCCTGCAGAAATCGGGAAGTCCCGGGAAGTTGACGATTTCATTGAACATTCAAATGGATTTTGTGTCCAACTGAGGTCTAATTATACAGCGACCAGACTAATTAGTAAATATACAGGCCTTCCTTAAGATTGATTAGTACTATTCATTCAGGTGATGCACTGAGTAGTCAATTTTAAAATGATGTAGCATCATTATCTGTTGACCAAAAGTTAAAGTTGTTAGAATTTATTTGTGTTTATAAACAGAATTTTGAACAGCTGTAGTTTAAAGCTAGAACAACAAAATAAATGATCTTTAGTAAACCTTGAATTGAACCAGAAACAATTGGCTTGTTTTTAGTTGTTGAAATTGAATGAAATAAATCTAGTTTGAGGAGGAGCCAAATCCTTTATAAGTGCTCTGCAAATCAAATGAAATTGAGCATACATCTGCATTTCATCTGAATTTGTCTATGCTAAGAATACTGTTAATTCATATTGACTAGGACACGGCAATTTTTACTCTTGTCCTATGGTAAAAGAGAGAGAAATCGAACTACTCTCATTCACTGGCTTCTCTTCCATTGTTCTCTAAAACGGAGATATGGTATTAAACCGGCCTGTGCCAGTAACCGCAGAGTGACAAAATCCGTGGGGTGCCGTTTGGGAAAAAGAAGTAGGGAGCGAAGGATGCTGGTGGAAGACAGAGGAGTGCATCTGGAGCTGATAAGCTTTGCTGAGAAACACATGATTGTGGTGCTTCAGGAGGAGGCGGCAGTGAATGTACTGTCTGTTACACAGTCATCTCCTCCCTGACATGGCTCCAACTTTTTTTTTTTTTGGCCCGCAAAAAGAGGGGCAACAAAGGAGGGAGTGTTCCTCATGCCATCTCTCCTCACAGGGTTAGTCCTGTGTATTATCCCATACTGAACCATTCCCATTGATATTATCATGTCCCATGCACTTAGTCCCAGTGAAACCTATTTAACTGCAGAAAAGTGTTGTGGGATTGTGTTTTCACTTGCATTGTACTTTCAATTTGACTTTCATCAGAGCTTCGGGTTGGTAGACATCAAGCTGAGCTTGTAATGAGAAATATTCTTAATTAAATCAGTGAAATGACTGCATTGCCAGAAGGCTGGAAAAGTCCAATTTGAACTCAGGAGGGAATAACGAACAGGAAATGTCCATACATTAACTACATCCACAAAAATACCTAATAAGTAGCATTATGCTACCATGATTTTATTGGTACTGTATATTCCGTTTAATATAGAGAAAGAAATTGGGATGTATCCCACCTGTATGTTTATATACAGTACTTGGGTGCCAGTTGAAGCATGCAGGTCGAAATTTGAAAATTACTAAAAAGACAGTCACCCATTGAGACAAAATGAGCTGATTCCAGTAGCAAAAGCTTGCTTGAATAATGGTGTTTATGGCTTCCTGTAAACTAAGGAGGTAGTTTCAGGCATTGGAGATAGACAGATCTTAACCCACACTCACCATATGGTGTGAATAAACCGCCTTTTCATCCCTTTTCCTCTCAGCGTCTTGTGCCTTTGCCATGTTTAGATTATGACTTTAAAGAGAGTTCAAATACTTGTCATATTTATCTGCACTTCATTATGGAGCAGAAGGTCTCTCTGGATTTATGTGGTTACGGTAATGAGGGAAGTATACATCAGATGTTTTATAAACTGAGATTGCCCTATGACATGTTATTCATCATTAAAGGCCTGTTCACATCATGTCAACAGTGTACAATGCATTGAACTTTATGGAGTGAAGCGACGACTACAGCACTACTCAAGTCTATGTTGGTTTGTGTACGTTTTTGCGATTTTCACATAATTGCCAACAAGAAACTGTCAGACATCATGAATGCCTTTTTTCATTGAACAGGTACATTGACACAAATCAGATACTTACCCAATCAAAAGTAAACTAGTAATCTGTTAAGCTAAAGACTTCAGCTTAGCTTTAAGAACAGAAAACGGACAGATCGAGTCATCAGAGGTTGATGCAGGACACAGTGATGATACCGCAGCAGACGAGTCTGATAAAAACAGAGTCCTGCGGTGTACGGATAGAGGCCAGAGATGGCCGTGGTTGGCTGTTGGCTGGACGTCTCTCCTGAGCTGAAGTTTCAGGTTACGATACTTCATTAAGTCTATGATTAATGGCTTCATAGTGGAGTTATTACCCTCTTGTTGTGGTGACCCCAGCTCATGTTCATTAGCCCAGTAATGAAGCGCTGGTCTGGGGAGCGTGTCCCTGACACAAGACTATAGGAGAGAGAGAGAAAGAGACTTGGTTCAGAGGTCGGCTTGTGGCTCTGATTGAAATAGCCGTGTATTTAAGCAGCAATGTTCCCCTGTCTCCGTGTTAGTATTCAAGACTGACTGATCATTCATCACAGAACTGAGATCCTTTTCCAAGAGTACTGGCAATCAGACTAATCAAGACTTGAGTGAAACTTTTCAACCTCTTAAAAGATACTAATCAATTTATTAACTTAAATGTTGGCTTTTGATGTCCAGTGATTGTATTATTGCAGCCAGTTTAGTGCCTTGCACGTATCTGCTTTATTTTATTTTCTACAATAATATTGTAGTTAGGGGTGGGAATCATTAGACATCTAAAACAATTCTTGGAAAAGGTGACTTAATGACTACTCATTTATTCAGTATTCATTGTCTTTTTAAATGTGGCATTTAACTTTATTACATAATGTTGAACAAACAAAAATTGTGGTGACATTTAATTTATTCTATTGTATTTTATAAAACGTTGTAAGCTGTATGTGGTCATTTATAAATGAATCGGTTGGAGTTTACTGGTTGCACTGTATGACTTTGATTCACCATAAAGAATTGTCTCAGAGTCATTGAATTGTTCGTGAATTGGATTCTGAACACCCTGGTTGCACTCTTTGCCATTCGGAAAAGACTCATGAGAGTCATTCAATAATTAATTCTATATGTTTGGCACTGTAGATTCAGTAGTGCTGTAGCTGCAAGAGTATTTGTTTAGAATTATGCAAATCCAACAACCATTAATGAAACACAACATCATTTGATTCCTGTATGTAAATGAATGAAATCATTTCTGAATAAGAACTCTTTTTATATTTATGTAGTATTTCTCTCTCAGGCCGCAGTCAATCATGCGGTCAGTCATGAATTTCAAAATTTTCCAAATAATCTCCAGTCCAACCATCAAACACTTTTGTCTTAATGCGTTTAAACTTTAAACCAGATTGGCCTGCGTGTCCTGAGTGTAAATAAACTAAACTTGCCTTTATTTTTACCCCTCCGACTATTTATTTTGAGTCCTTTTAAAAAACCATCTAGCATATGAGGCTGCTCCCGAACCCTCTTAGAAGCTGTATTTTTTAGAGGGGGGAACAGATGAAAGAAAAGAGAAGCGTGTTTTCTTTTTCTCTGGTTTGTTTTCCAGTCACTTGAAAATGAACTCTGGGTGCATGACGAGAAGGCCGCAGATGGTGCGGTATACGATGGGAGACAGTCATAGTCTTTGCTTTACTGATGACTGGAGTGCGCTATGAAAACACGTCTTTTACACTTCTGTCCCGACGCCGTCACACCATGGCGAAAAAGGCAGTTTTGCAAGTAAAGCAAAATATCTTTGTCTCCTTGCCTCTCTGTAATTGGTCTCCTGAGGTAATTGTAAAATTGCTTAACAAGTGCGCTACCGAGGATTTAGTGTGAAAATATGTAAGCATGAGGGCACGTTTCATGTGAGAGGCACTGATGAAGAACCAAAAACTCAATAAAAGTGAAGACGGAGGGAAAGTTCAAGGCTAAGGCTGTCACAACATAAGGCTGCACTTTTCGCTCTAATGCACTCCGTTTATGATGCTTTAATATAAAACTGCTGCTCCCAAAATCGTTAACATAATCTTCATCTCCATTTTTATTTTGTCCTAAAGATTTTGTCTTGTCATCTTTTTCCAGTCTCCAGTGGTGTCCGTGTGTTTTGCTCGGTTTCATCCTAACCTGTTGGTGGGTGGCACATACTCAGGGCAGATTGTTCTCTGGGACAACCGAAGTCACAGAAGAACGCCGGTTCAGAGGACCCCCCTGTCCGCTGCAGCACACACAGTAAGAGAACCTACAGATACAATCATCGATTACACTCATCATGAATTCAGTCTTATTCTGTGGAACACATAATTATATCAGAATGCCCAAGCCACTCTTTTACATACAATGAAAGTGAATGGTTATTATGACTGTCAAGAATGATTTTCAATGAGTAACAAATTAAATCTTAGTCTGTTTTACTACCCAAATCTTAAGGAGTCTTTTCTTATGAAAAAAATGTGCTTAATTGTATTGAACGTTCACTTGTAGTGTACTTAATATTAAATGTATATTTATAAATGTATAAGATTTAAAAGCTTGTTTTGACCTCACTGATTGGAGTATTTGTGAGGCTGCTGCAAACGATTTGGACGAGCTCACAGAGACTTTAACATCTATATCAGTTTCTGTGAGGATATGGCCATTTCTACCAGAACTCGTTTAACCTACAACAATGACAAACCATGGTTCACTGCAAAACTCAAACAGCTCCGTCAGGCCAAAGAAGATGTTTACAGATATAGTCTTGTATAAACAGGTCAAATACACACTGTAAATGGATTTCAGAGTGGCAAAGATGAATTATTCTGGCAAGCTAAGGAACAAATTCTCTTCCAGTGATTCTGCTTCAGTGTGGAAAGGTTTGAAAGACATTACAAATTACAAGACACCATCCCCCAGCACTCTGGAGAACCAACAACTGGCAGACGATTTTAATGAGTTTTACTGTAGGTTTCAAGTGTGACGTAGCGCAACGTCATTACGTATTATGCAAAGCGTGCATCGTAGAACAGAGCAAGGCGAGCATTTGTGTTTATATAGCATATACTTTTTTTTATGACTTATCTTTTCACTAGATAAGACCCTTATTCATCGTCTGGTATCGTTTATAGCCCTTCAAGCTGCACTGAAACTGTCATTTTGACCTTCAACCGTTTGGAGTCCATTGAAACGAACTATATGTAGGTAATTCGTGGAATGTTTTCATCAAAAACCTTAATTTATTTTCGACTGAAGAAAGAAATACATAAACATCTTGGATGACATGGGGGTGAGTAAATTATCAGGAAATGTTCATTTGAAAGTGAACTAATCCTTTAAGTACACTTTTAATAATGATCAAATTAAAGGTTTACTTTAAAATAAACTTTTACATTTAAAATACATTTAAAACAAATTGTCATACACTGAGGTGTGGACTAACATACGCACATGTAAAATATTTGATAATTATTTTATAATTATAATCATGTGTTATACAATTTTACACTTGAAGAGTTAAATGTAACATTTGAAATGCACTAAATTACTGCCTTATCATTGCAAATGGCACATTTTAAATAAGTGTAAATACATTTAACTACACAATTTACTGCTTCAGCAATGCACTTTTCAAAAATTACAAGATGACAAATAAAGATATACTTAAATCTTACTATATTAAGTGGGTCAAAAATCACTCTCAAGTTCAACTAATTGCATTTAATATAAATTGTAACTTTTTTACATTTGAATTTATTTGCAGCTAATTCATTTAAGAGTCTGAAAACATTACATTCAGTTAACAGTCACACTTCACTATATTCCTTTAAAGTATATTATTTACATCATAAGTTCTCTTTTTTAAAAGAATGCTTTTTGAAATACTATATGTGACTCTAGACCATAAAACCAGTCATAAGTCGCACGGGTATATTTGTAGCAATAGCCAACAATACATTGAACGGGTCCTTTCATGTTCCATGAAGATATTTTGTAAATTTCCTTCTGTAAAAATATCAAAACTTAATTTTTGATTAGTAATATGCTAAGAATTGCATTTGGACAACTTTAAAGGTGATTTTCTCAATATTTAGATTTTGATGCTCCCTCTGATTCCAGATTTTCAAATAATTGTATCTCGGCCAAATATTGTCCTCTCCTTACATACATCAATAGAAAGCTTGTTTATTCAACTTTCAGATAATTTATACATTTCAATTTGACCCTTATGAATGGTTTTGTGGTCCAGGGTCACATATGATAAAACATTTATTGTTCTTTTTTGTCTGTTTTGATTCCCATTTGCTTGTATTGTATGGAAGAGAGCAGTATGAACATCCTGAACAACTAAACATATTTAGTGTTTCACAGAACATATAAAATGTGAATTATCCTTTGAACCGGACACTCACGCTATTACATGATACTGGTAGCAATCACCCCTCAACATTTTCCTGACCTCGTCTTCTCTCTGTACAAAAGGCCGCCCACCGGCTAGACTCAGTCTGTCAGCACAGTCAGGCTCAATGAGCCCCATCTAACTCTTTGTCATGCAATAAAGACAGTACAGGCTAGTAGCAGAGGAAAGGGACGTCCATAGACCCTTATTGTGCTCAGCTGCACACACACGGCCCCTGAATGCCATACATGCTGAGGGTTTAAACTCGTGCCCTCAATAATGAAAGCCTATGTCCCGACCGCCGTCTCACCACTCCACCGGCCTGTCTGAAAGAGCCCATTGTTGGTCAAAAAACAAAATCAAGTTGACAGCAATAACAACATAATGGATTCACACAATCGACTGTATTTGCAGATGGGCAGATGCTCAGGTCAGGTTAGTTCACAAGCAAGGCATTGTCTCTATATAAACAATCAGTTCATAGCTTATCCCTAGATGTTTGCTGGCCACTGTATGAACACTTTCCTGAATTTCTCACATTTGTCAGACAATTGTAGGTGACATATAGGTGTAATGTAAATGTATTTTTCTCAAAGCACCCTGTCTACTGCGTCAATGTGGTCGGCACTCAGAATGCCAACAACCTGATCACTGTGTCCACAGACGGCCGGATGTGCTCCTGGAGCCTGGATATGATGTCACAGCCTCAGGTCAGTGCTGACGCTACACCAGCACCCATCACACCTGTATCAAAGTCTGCTTGCTCAATCCATGTGCGTCTGTTGTAGGAGAGCATGGAGCTTGTTTATAACAAGTCTAAGCCGGTGGCTGTGACTGGGATGGCCTTCCCCACTGGAGACGTCAATAATTATATAGTTGGCAGTGAGGAGGGAACAGTCTATACAGCATCCAGACAAGGCAGGTGAGTGGCACATACATGCATACATTTGACACACTGTCCATATCATCAGAAGAGTTTATATAAATGGGGTCCAAACCATTCAGAGGTAGTCAGGAACACATGTGCCACATTTTGTGATCTCGTTTGTAGTGATGTCCATCCTGCACTGCCCACTCACATGTCAATCAAAACAAGGATTTTAAACTTTGTTGTTGGCTTTCTGATCAAAACATTTGGAAAAGCATGTGCCATCCTAAAGTTTGGGGTCGGTAATATTTTTTATGTTTATGACAGATCCTTCAGAGATCATGTTAATATGCTGAATTGTTGCACAAGAAACATTTCTTATTATTATCAATGTTAAAACAGTTGTGCTGCTTAAACATTTTGTGGAATCCGGAGTGTTTGGAATATGTAGAATATATTTTCAGGATTCTTTGATGAATAGAAAGTTATATAAATGTATTTGACATAATTATTTCGTAAATGTCTTTATACTGTCACTTTTGATCAATATAATTTAATGTATTTGCTGAAACAACAGTTTTATTCTGAAATTACATGAATGAATATTGTTAAAAACTGTATCTCCTGGAAAAATATTAGAATTCTTATTCCATATCAAGTTTTATTACAAATATCAAAACTGTTGTTGTTGTTATTATTGTTGTTACCTTTGTTTTGTTTCTCTTTTGTGTTGCTTCACAGTAAAGCTGGCATCTGTGAGATGTTTGAGGGCCATCAGGGGCCAGTGACAGGCATCAGTTGTCACAGTGCGGTGGGCCCTGTCGATTTCTCCCACCTCTTTGTCACCTCTTCTTTTGACTGGACTGTAAAATTGTGGAGCACAAAGGTAAGAGATAGTAACCTCTACACATTTTAAGCATCATCAGAATATTTAACTTTTCTCAATTGATTAACCCTAACTATGCTGCAAGATGTTCTAAATTAATTTATGCATGACTAACGATCAGTTTTAATGTGACTCTTTGACTCATGGACTGGAATTAGTCACATTTAAACATTAACCAGTGCATCATCAATGAATTCATTCAAGAGTTAAAAAAGTTTTGTAACACTTTTGTTCATTCAGTAATACTTAATTTAAAGGGGTCATGTGATGTTGTTAAAAAGAGCATTGTTTTATGTAATGCTACGTGTTTATGTGGTTTAAGGTAAAAAAATACATAATTTTCCACATACTGTACATAATTGTTGCTCATCTATGCTCCTCCTTTCTGAAAGCGTCGATTTTTACAAGCCTCATCGTTCTGAGTAACGATGTGTGCTCTGATTGGCCAGCTATCCAGTGCGTTGTGATTGGCCGAATACCTCAAGCGTGTGACGGAAATGTTACTTACTGTATTGTGATGGCGTTACCCATTATAAACGAGGCATTTGTTACTTTCAGCGGGGAATAATGAAACGTAACACGTAAAAAGACAGTATATGTCATTATAACGTCTTTTTACGTGTTACGTTTCATCGTGTAATAAACATTACCATGTCTGCATTTGTGATTGGAGAAACGACAAACAACATGCGATACTCAACACTGCTCAAAACTCACGTTTGAATAGTCAGTGGCAAATTCATTAAATATAAAAACATACTTACAGGCTGTGAGTCACAAATGCCAGACTGTCCTAGCAATGTTGTAATTGCCCCACTTTATAGAAACAGCCTTTGTGCACAGCTGGCATTGTAGGCCACTCTCCCAGGTTCAGGAAATAGTCTTCCGTAAAATGCGCTGCACACACTCTAATATTTGGGTTGAACTGTTCTGTAACAGTGTTGTAAACACAACTTAAGCACTGATTTCTAGTTGTGTCCTCTTTTGGAAGCCCAAACAAAGTACTTTCGCTTCCACAACGAAACATAGCGTCTCCAGGGCATGGCGCCGGCGGCAGCAACAATACTACAAGGAGAATAAAAGTTACGCCTTCTTTCTTTGAATACATTTGGGCAGTGTTATGCAAATCTTCCCACACAGTGACGAAGACATGAGGCCGTGTTTAAATGATGCGTTGTAGGGGGGCGTGGACGAGTCTTAACTTAAAAAGAATATCTCTTTGGGTTTGAGACTATAGTCTTCAGGGTTCTTATCTAAACACAAACAGCTTGTAACACTCAAAAGAGAAAGCAACACTTCCAATCGCATCATATGACCCCTTTAAACATGAAATAATTTACACCTTCCCATTCTAACAGCAGCAAATACTTTTTTTTTTTTTTTGTACACTCAGAATGTACAAATATTGGGTTAATAAAAAAAAAGTAATACATTTTTTTTTGTATCTTTGTCTTGTTTTCCAGAAACAAGCATTTTTAAGCATGCATGTATCAAACAATTTGTACAAAAATGTCATTACTGTAAAATTCTTATTATATTTGACAAGGTTTGTTTTTAAGTAAATGTATCTTGTTTTGAGGATGTTTTAACTGGAAAGCAAGATAAAAAGGTTTTTTTTATTTATGTTTATAAATCCCTAATATGTCATGTACAACCAGGCTAATTCAAAATGCACACACAGCTTCCAACATTAATGTAGGCACGTCTTTTCTAAAGAGCATTTTAAGCTCTGCTTTGTTAATGAAGACAGCATCTTGGCATTGGTTTTGTACATGCAAGTAAATCGATTCTGTGTCCAAAGCTTTGAGAGCACTGGACAGTGCTTGCTTAATCTGCAAGTACAGAATGAATGATTGAGTCTCTTGATTGGGGTTCAAACCACATGAACCAAAGAGATTGAGCAAGAGTGGTTTAGGGTGGAGAACATATGGACATGGTTGTGCTCACTGATATACTGCAATCTGTGGCTGGAGATACTGGCTCAGATCACATTAACCACAGAGTGAGGGAAGCATGAAAGCCAAGTATGAATAAAAGATGGACATCCAAAGAATGTTAGGGGAGGAGAGAGACATGAATAATAATAAAAAGCGATGGAAAAGGGGATAGCTTGAAGAAGAGACATCAATGACACAACCTTGTTAGAAACGGAAAACATTAGAAGTAATTAAAGGGATAGTTCACCCAAAAATGAAAATTATGCCTTCATTTTCTCACCCTCATGTTCTTCTAAACGTGTATGAATTTCATTTTCGTGTGGAACACAAAATGGGACATTTTAAAGAATGTGCTGGTCGCTCTTTTCCACGGTTTTTGAGCTTCAAAAATGTTCCAAATATCTTTATTTTGTTATATTCTTCAAGTCTTTTGAGGTCATATTATAGTTATATATATATATATATATATATATATATATATATATATATATAGTTTTATAAGTGATTTATTAATTTATAATATCAGTAATTTACAGGTTTGAGTAAATGATGACAGAATTTGCAATAACATAAAACTTTATTTGTGGTCAGTAAGATTTTTTTTTTTTTTTGGAAAACATGGTGTGAAAACATGATTATAACGTTAAGACATTTATAATGTTAAAAATATATATATTTCGCTTTGACAAATATCTTAATTTTATCACGATAAAATTAAGCAGCACAACTGTTGCCGACATGTTTCTTGAGCAGCAAATCTGCACATTAAAATGATTTCTGAAGGATCATGAGACACTGAAGACTGGAGTAATGATGCTGAAAATTGCATCACATGAATAAAATACATTTTCCGATATA